>CM060497.1:1800000-2065698 GCA_030544225.1 Skeletonema marinoi
TCCCCCATGACTGCACGCTCATTCACATCCAAAAACTCCTCCAATCCCTCCTCTCCCAACCTACAAGTTAAAAAAGAATGTAATTTCGCCACACTCGATGCCAATCCTGCAAACGATGATGCAATTGTATTCAATTCCACTTGCTTGATCGAATACTCATTATCAGCAGCCTGACTACAATGAAGCATATAATCACTCCTCAAAATCCCCAATCGATCTGCCCCCTTGGCATGCTGCTCCGAATGACCGTCACTCAAATAAATCGCTTCATACAACGTCAGCAACATCCCCGTAAACTCATCCACATCACGCACCCCCTTCAAAGTCTCTTGCAAGAACTTTCCATTTCTAGAAATTCGATCGACCAACAGGTTGAATGGCGTGGATAGGGCGAGGCCATGTTGGAATTGGCCATGGGGGTAGGCTTGCGGTAGTAATGAGATTGGGGCGGTAATGTACGATGATGATGTTGTGGAAGTTGCGCTGCGTTCTGATTTTTGCTGCACTTGAAGGCCATTGGCGGCTGAAAAAGAGATTGTGTAATCGACTAGATTAGCGAGTGTTGTTGGTGACAGGTGGGGTATGGTTATCCCCGTGCTACTTGTAGTGCTATCGGTTGTCATGGTGTCAGTACTACTGCCGTCTAGCACTGATGCTGATGATTCTGATGGAGGGAAGTGGTAATTTTTGGTACGTAGAGGTGATGACGTTGTAAAGGCGAGTGCTCCTCTTGGCAGCAGCGAAGAATAATAATAATAACGGCAGCAGCAGATAATATAATAGGTGAAGAGGCTCGATGCTGCTTGGCGAATCATTAGGCGCTGCTTATTGCGTGTTACTTATGATGCGTTTCGGCAAAGATCGTTAAGTATGATGCTGCTTGAGCGGTCGACCGACGCGCACGACTTGTGACTTGGAAGAAGTCAGAATGTGGCGGGCTCGCATCGTTTCAGGCTGTCGCATCAAATCGTCATAATCATCAGCAACACTCCGGTTACGACACTTATAATGACACAAATGTGTCAGTTCACATTTAAAATATGACACAGTCTCTCGTGACACAAAATTTGGCGAAAATCACGAGAAAGAAGGGGGAGGATAACGAGGCATAACGAGGCATGACGAGGCATATCACGAGGCATAACGAGGCGTAACGAGGCAGGAAGTGGCATGACGGGGTGCATCGATGAAGGGGCATGAAGTGGCAAGTGAAGTAGTGAGCTTATCGGTTAATACGCAAATCATGCCGCGTGTTCCTAGGGAGAAGAAATGCAGCAGAGCCTCCGCTGGAGTTTCTATTCCGGATGTAAATCCGACTGCTGTACAAACCGACGGCAAAATTGACTTCGCCCATATCAGCAACATTCTTGAGGGTGCGGTCGACGTGTTAGGAAACGACAAGTCCAAGTTAGCGACTCTAGAGAAAACCTGTTGAAGACAGTGCTTGAAAAGGTTGCTCAAAAGAAGAAGATTTTCTGCCTCCACCTACGAAAACTCGGTCTCGCCATAACTCGGAGAAGAGATCCTCATCAACACACCTCTCGCCGTTCCGAAGACGCTCATTCCACGAAAAAGGATCTTCTTTCAGTAGGTCTGTTGCATGCAGGTTTCGACCACAGCCGACAAAATATGTGAAGGATGCAACAAACATACTAGAACGGTTTAAAGCTTTTTACGGTCTTGAACCGACAACGTTGGTTCCTGTCTTCACTGACGTTAAAGATAAATTTCCTGAAGCGACTTTTCATCATCTTTTAATAACAATGAATTGGCTGACTCTCTACGATAAGTATTTGGTTCTCAGCGGTAGGGGATTGCACCATGACACAATAGGCTCTTTAGTTTGGCGATATGCACGTATGATTCAATCCTTTTTACATTTGTATCATACTTCTTGAAGTCGGATAATGGATTTTGACTGAAATTTGGATTAGACTGATGAATTTCCTCATCACTCTTCTTATCAATACCAGATTGATCAGACTCCATGTGCAGCTTCAACAACAATGTGTATGCCTTACTTTGTTCTGTCTTTGTCTTGAAGGGTTCTGGCTTTGCACCTTTGTTCGTCTCCTTTTCTGAAAATGGACCTTCTTTATTGGTGTATTGCTTCTTCAACCTTCGAATGTTTGCCAATGTATTCTGCTTCTCCCATCCAACACCGTCTGCGTATGTATCAAATATTTGTGCAGGTGACATGCTCTGGATTCCAGGTTCATCGTCAACCGTCAAGAAAAGCAGCAATGATGTCTTTCTTTTGCTTGCTATTCTTCCATTCTTCTTCGTCTTCGTTCATGTGTTTTTTATTCTTTGTTCTTGTTGACGATGATACCTCACAACGGACATGGGAGACAGCAGCATCAATAGTACCGACCAAAGATTCATCTGATTCATTATCGCTATCGCTAGCTTCTTCTCTCCTGAATTGCGACGAGTCAATTCTGTGAAGGTGCCTGGGTATTCTGGGCATATTAATTTGTTCTTTGAAGTGGCAGGGAAGGGAATGAAGGGGTATGAAGAAGTGGTATGACGGGGCATAACGAGGCATAACGAGGCATGACGAGGCAGATCACGAGGCATGACGAGGCATGACGAGGCATTACGAGGCAGGAAGTGGTATATTTCTCGTAATCAGCGATGGTTTCTCAATTATGAGAAGCTAAAAATCTGCCACTTCAATGTTGAGACAGAAACTGTGTGAATGTTGTGACAATTTACGTGTCGACCGGAGTGTTGCAGATGAAGGCAAAATGCACTTTTAATAGGGTTGGGTCACGTTTCCTCACGGAACACTTTGTGTGACATGGAACTGTGTCAAGTTCGTTGGACGTGAAAACGTGAGCAAATGTGAGCAAAAAGCTGATTTTCGTTGATTAGAGCATTTAACATTAAACTACACCTATTTCAAACGCTCTCCATGAACATTAAAGCCCCCAGCATGCTCATGTAACACTTACAAACCCCATTCATATCATTCAATGCTCTCAAAAAGCAACAAATGGTCAGGTTGGCCAATATCCACGTCAACATCCTCCAATGGAGGAAGGTAGGCATCTGTGATTGGCAATTTAGTCATCTTTTCACAGTACATGTGGAGAAGGCGGTTATTTTCACGAGTTTACATGATTCGTTGGGCAAGACTTGGCTCCATGCTGGCCCTCCTGATTGACAGCACTTGAGAAGCCAGCTCCAGATTCTCTCAGAAGGTGCAGATGTGGCTGGAATGGCGAGGAAACTTTGAGCCAAGAAGGCAAGCGTTGGCGGGTTATTATTACAGCCGCAATGCGATGAGGTTAGGGTACTCTCAAGGGCTTCGTCCGAGCGTTGAGGGGTGGGGTGACGCGAGGTATGGTAAGTATTGTAGTTGTAGGTAATCAAAGCCAAAAGTGGAAAGAGAAGAAGGTCAGGTAGGAGAAGAGAGTAGATTCAAAAGGTTATGAGCTTCACGAAACTCACGTGAGCAGGGGTCGCGTGATGGAACCACTCTATTCACGTGTGTCACGTGAGACCTCACGCTCCGTGACCCAACCCTAACTTTTAAGTACTATGTATGCTTGCCTCCCAGCTGGTGGTCTATATTAGACATTAGACCACCAGCTGTCTTTCACGATGTGCTTTCACGAATGACCACATCGTGAAAGGAAGCTGGTTATCATTCACGATGAATGACAATTTGTCTCCAAAATACTTGTCCATGTGACAAACAATACCCTGATCTCTGACGAATAACTACCTAAATAATAACAACTTATTGTCCGAGCGGTGTTCTTGGCATCATGCGAAAAGGTCTTTTAGTACTAAATTCGCTGAAGTTAAACCCGAGTTCCTTGCACAAGACTAAGAGAGTGAATAAAAAGATCTTTTCGATTCCAAATACACTAAGGCGGCTCTATTATGCAGCACATCAACCTCATAAATAATTGCGTCGAACTCCTCGAAATAATTATCAACATCATCACCAACAACAACTGAAGAACAACCACCCCCCGGCTGTATACTTCTATCAATTCCTCCCCCTGAAAAAATTCGACATGCGCCTCACGAGCTCCACCGCCCTTTGGGCGCTCTTTGCCTCCGCCGCCACTGCCCCAGGTATTAACGCCAAAGGCCTTCGCCGCAAGCTCATCGCCCAGAACGATTGTACGCTCATGGCGATTGAGCCTCTCGCCCTCGAAGATGGCGAGGAACCCGACATGATCCTCGAGTGTGAGTTGAGCGCTGAGGATGCCGGTGGCATCTCGGGCATCTCTGCCCCAATCCAAGCCACCGCTGCACAGTTGCAGGAACTGAAGGATATGATTAAGGCCGGCGAACTCGACTCAGGAGAAGACGTCCTTGACATCGAAGGCGATGAGATTGACGAGAACCACCAGGTCAAGATTGAACCTACTGCTAGTATCAAGGCCAAGGCGGCCAAGGTCAAGCAGGGCAAGGCGGATAAGAGACGTCGTCTAGTGTCTACGTCGGGCGATCTTAAGATGCTTCTCGTTAAGGTAACTGACAGCGGTGGGCTCACGTACGCTGATAGTCCAGCAACTATGAGGTGAGTATTCGACCATTATTCTTCATCATATGATATATATTCCTCCACATGCACATACAGTTCTAACCTATCTTCTTTTTTGTCGTCGACCCTTTTTGCTATCACCTATCATCTAGTGATGAGGTGTTTGGAACAGCAGGAATTGATCCAATTAACCTCAAGAGTGGATTGGAAGAATGCTCCTGGAACCAGATCAACGTCAAGCCTAAAGCCCTAACATCAGGCGGCGAACCGGACGATACCCACGAGGTGGCTACAGGTGTCATCCAAGTGACTATTGACATTTCATTGACGAACCAAAGTCGTAGTGCCATCCGTAACGCTGTCACAACCAAAGTCCAGCAATTGCTTGGCTATGGCTTGCCTGGACCGTATGATTACGTTCTGTATTCTCTTGAGAAGTGTTATGTAAGCTGTGGATGGGCCGCGTATGCATACATCAACAGTTGGAACAGTGTCTACCAGAATGTGTACTACAAGCGTCCTGGGGTGCTTTTGCATGAGGTAAATAAATGGATTAGTTGTTTGTCTCTTAACTCATAATATTTGGGGATAGTTCACTAACAAACATCATCTTTCGTTGCTCTTCTGTCCCTTACAGATTGGTCACAACTTCGGTCTCGCCCATTCAGGAGGCTTAGACGGCCAAACCTACACCGATCATACCTGTACCATGGGGAACCCACACTACAGTGATGACGGCTTCCAGTGTTTCAACCCTGCCAAGAACTTTCAGCTCGATTGGTACGATGATGCTAAAATTACTGAAGACCCCAGGATTCAAGGATACTCCAACACGTTGACATTGGTGGGGATTGGCGAGTATGACATTCGAGGTGGTTCTCCCGTAACTGTAAGGCTTGAGACTGGAGGTGGTGCTGATTACTTCGTCGGGTTCAACCGTGCTACCGGACCCAACAGGATGAATGACGAGGGTGACAACCAAGTTACCATCATCCAAGTTGGAGGTGGTTCTGGAGAGAGTTATTCTCAGAGTTCCTTGAAGGCAAAGCTCTCGCAAGGACAGTCTTACGCCATCGCCATCTCAAACTACGCCGGAACTGGAAAGACTGTTACGATTACTGCTACGTCGATTGATATTTCCACAACCCCGGGTACTGCAGTCGTCTACATTAGTGACGGAAGCACCCCTCCTCCTACTACTGGAAGCACTCCTCCACCTTCTGTCCCTCCAACGAATCCACCTACTGCGCTACCAACAAATCCTCCAACGAATCCTCCTACTACTGGAAGCACTCCTCCGCCTTCTGCCCCTCCAACGAATCCTCCTACTGCGCCACCAACTTATCCTCCAACGAATCCTCCTACTGCGCCACCAACTAATCCTCCAACAAGCCCCCCGGTAGCTCCGGTAAGTCACAAGACAGAAGAATGATTTGGTTGACCAGCTGTGCATCTCTTTTCTAATCATCTCACTGTATTATCGTATCTTTTACTTATATTGCAGCCAACTCTATCTCCTACTACTGGAGGCGGTGCGGTAGCACAAGGAGCCATCTTCGATCCAAGTTATGGCGTTC
Source organism: Skeletonema marinoi (assembly GCA_030544225.1). Classification (NCBI taxonomy): domain Eukaryota; phylum Bacillariophyta; class Thalassiosirophyceae; order Thalassiosirales; family Thalassiosiraceae; genus Skeletonema; species Skeletonema marinoi. The sequence goes on from CM060497.1 coordinate 1,806,085, forward strand.
CTAAATGTGCAAATATGGGTTCTTCGTGTGATTCGCTAGGTCTCCTCAATGGTAGGGGAACTATCAGCAATGGTAATGAACCCAACCGTTCGAATACCAACAATAATGGAAATACGTGTAATGACGGTAACTATGGAAGTTATCACAGTGATGAATCAATTGATCAGATTACCGTCACAGCTGGTGATATTGTCTCAGGAACTCCAGTTCCTTCTGGTGACTTCATTGTCGAGGGTGGTCGTGCTTATGTGACTGTGAAGCTTTGGTGCTGGGGTACAGGTGCGTCTGACACAGCGGATATCTACCTCACGAAAGACGCCTCTAGTCCTGACTGGGAACCTTTGGCTTCAATCACTTGCCCCGGTGGTGGAGCACAAACAATTGTGCAAGCATTCGATGTTCCAAAAGGCACCAATCAGTCCATCCGTGTCAACTTTCGTTGGGGTGGTTCTGCAAGCACTTGTTCTAGTGGAGGCTACGATGATCACGATGATTTGATCTTCACCGTGAAGGAAAACCCCAATTTCACTCCTTCCCCTACTCCAGCGCCAACTCAACCACCCACTCCAGTACCAACTCCAGTACCAACTCCAATGCCTACTGATGCCAATGACGGTCCACCTCCTAGTCCAGGTGGAGTAGCTTCTTACGACGCAGGGCTTGGTGCTCCGAAATGCTCTTTTGCTTCGTCTTGCGACTCAGGTGGTCTCCTCAATGGTAGAGCAAATATCAACAATGGTGCGGAACCCAATCAACCCAACACCTTGAACACTTGTACCGACGGTCCCGCTGGATCGTATCATAGTGACGAGTCTATTGACAAGATTGTTGTGTCGAAGGAATCCGGTGGTGACTTGACTGAAGGTGACCTCGTGACAATTACTGCGACTATTTGGTGCTGGGGTAGTGGAACCTCCGACAGAATCGACTTTTACTATGCGGCTAACGCCAATCAACCTGCATGGACTCAGATTGGGCTTCGTCAAGTGTGCCCAGGTCCAGGATTGCAAACTGTGACAAAAGAGTTCGTGTTGCCCCAAGGATCAACCCAAGCAGTGCGTGTGAACTTGATGTATGGTTCTGGTTCTGCCGGCGTGAATTCATGCACGTCTGGTTCATGGGATGACACTGATGACTTGGTCATTTCAGTACGACCAAATCCTTCCATTCAAGGTCTTGTTGCTTCCCCAGGCAAGAGCAAGCACGATGATGTGCAAGGTACTATTGTTTATGCAGCGAAGGATGCCGCAGCTGACATGATGGAGAAGGAGCTTCAGGAGTTGAATCAGAGTACTGAGAAGCCGAGTGAAGATGATGATGGAAATGAGGGAGGAAAGGGTAAAGGGAAGAAGGGCAAAGCAGATAAAGGAGGTGTAAGTGAAAGTGTTGGAACTGCCTCGGCTACCGCCAAGTACGTCTGTACCAAGCACAGGCCTCTCACCGCGAACATCTGCGATGAAGGGTCACCCGCAGATGACACCTGTACCTCAGAAGGACAGTCATGCGGAAAGAAAGGGAAGAAGTGCTGGTTCGCTGATTGTGATGGGGACGAGGAAGCCAATGAATGAGGTAAACGAAGATTGGAAGTTGTTTGACAAGTCTTCAAGGGTAATAATGAAGACTACAGGGGATAAATACTTGTTTGTGCGCACGATGCTTCAGCGTTTTGGTGCTGATATTTAGAAAGAAATGAGATGCGCAAGAGAAATACATAATACTATAGATCTAGAGATTAGATAGAAAAGACTTTGCTTTTACCACGCCATGTTCAGCTCTCTTTGGTTTCATCTATCTTTCACCGCCGCAGTAAGGACAAGCAAACTCTCCTCTTACAATACTACATGATATTGCTCAACGCTTTGACACAAAAAGTCAATCAAAAACAGGAGGAACAAAGTTCGTGTCGTCATTGAATGCGTTGACAAGCTGCGCAAGATATTTTGACATCAACTTGTCTTGACCGAATTGAACGGTGATGAGATAAAGGAAGACATCAAGTTATTAAACCATCGTGATTAAAAGTGGTTGACGATTGTAGCATATGAATATTCCAACTTTCTACAACACAATTTTAGCAATAATTACAACACCGTCACCGTCTCTACAAAATTCTATACAAGCCATAGTCTAGCGTTCAGTGCACACCCCCAATACATAGCTTCTAGACTCTCCCTCTCCCTCTCTCTCTGCGCTTCTCCTCCACTCCCTATATAACAACTCAGCATTGATCAAACGCACACTTCATATAACTAGCCACCGCCTCACCGCACGATATGGTGCTAAGATCAGAACTACCCGAACTGCATCGTTGAAACATTCGGTAGGAGGCAGAACAACGCTGATTAGATGACTGGCAAGATAGTTTAGCTGGAGATGACTCCATTCCGTGTCTCAACTTGTTGGTCGGCTTTGTTCTCTTCGATTGGGATGATGAGACGATGCCAGAGGCAGAAGAGCTACTTAAGGTAGAGAGACTTAAATCATTACGAGGGATATGATTAATTGGTGAAAGGTGGTTACGACCACTGCTGTTCGTGTTGTGCCTACGGAGAGTCTGCGAGAGATTATTATTCTTCGTTGTGGTGGTGGTCACGGAAGCTCTTCTTGTGTTGATGGACGGCGATGGCGGCGAGTCGTCCCTACTTGATGTCTTTTGAAGGAGGAGATTGCCACCGCCACCGCCGCCTCTCTTACTATCCGAGAGCGGAGATAGGTCGTCCCATTCTTCATTCATCTTTGGTGATAGCGCTGTCATCTTTAGATATTGTACTTGTTGTGGTCATATGCATGGATGTTACATAGTTGGATCAACTCAACTCAGACACACTGCACTTGGTGATGTGCTTTGCGTTCCGTGGAAGATGGAATTTGGGTGACATCATTCAATTTTGTGTCTTTTGCAGTCGGAGTAGAGACAGATTGGATGTTCCTTGTTGATGCGACAGCCCAAAAGTAGGATGCCTGTCTTATAGCTTTGTTAGTCCATAGTGGCGCGCGAAAAAAACGAAAAATAATCGATGAAGACAATGACGCCATTGATAGTTGTTATCTCTCTAGAGTTCCAATAGTGCAGCTGCCAATCTGAGACAAAAGGAGCCAATACTACCAACCATTCAAATCAATAATATCGACTCAATTGCCGTAGCCGAAAATGATATCATCATCACCTCCATCATCTTCATCCGAGGACTTTGTCCACATCAAAATACCTTCCGACAAAAATGACGATAACGGCACCAACCAACGCCGCCGACGCCATGCTCACGACAGTAACCACGCCGCCGCTGACGAAGAGACTGCCGCCGGCACACTAACAACTTATCATACTAGTAATAATAACATCACGACTACAAATTCTTCCTCTCCAGCCGCCGCCGCACAACGCTCACTGCTTCAAACCCTTTGGAGCGAGGCCACCTCCACCACAGATTTACATCAACGGCGAAAAGTCACACGAAGGATTTCTAATAGCGGCAATCGTCGTGATGATCACATTACTGCATCGTCGTCGTCATTGTCCAAACGAAGCCATGGCAAAAAGTACAATCATAGCTATAATATCAACGGCAGTCGACGAACGAAACGAGTGGCCACGAAAGTATGGCTGGCTGCATTAGCTGCACTTGCCATGGCATTGTTGATTAAAATCCATGTGTTTCTCTATCAAGTCTTGACCGAAAATAACAACAGCAAGGACAATGTCCTATCCAGCACCACTAGCACTACAACTACTAATAATAATAACAATATCCAAGGCGTAGATGCAGCAACACTACAAAGACTGCTGGACAAACACAACATTGATCCAGATGATACCCATTCCAAAATGACACTACAGGAAGCTCACTCTCACAAACTTGCACCTCTCCACCCTGATAACAAAAACAACAACATTGACACATCTCAATACACAATTCGAATGAACACATGGCACCGCAACGAACAACTACTCCTAAGTATCAACCACCATGCCCAATGCGAGGGAGTGGCAGAAATTCAAATCATATGGTGTGATACTCAAAATGATCCACCGGACAGTGTACTGCACCATTCCAGTGGCAAGGTGAAAATTGAACGGCATGATATTAACTCGTTGAATGAACGGTTCAAGATTGTTTTGGATACGCCTACACTGGGGATATTGAGTTTGGATGATGATGTGTTGAGACCATGTGAGGCATTGGATGCGGCGTTTCTGAGATGGGTGAGACATCCGGAGCGGATGGTTGGGTTTGATGTGAGGACTCATGTTGTGGTGGAGGTGGAGAATAGTGTTGTTGATGATGATGATGGTGTTGTTGGCAAGAAGAATAAAGAGGAGGAGGAGAAGAAGAAGAAGAAGACTACTACCAATTGGAAATATGGATACATGAGCACCACAGAAAAATCCAATTCCTACTCACTCACTCTCCCCCGAGCATCCTTCCTGCACAAGGATTATCTTGATTTATACATCATGGCCATGCCTCGTCCAATCTACCTATATGTCGCTCAGCACTTTGAATGTGAAGACATCGCCATGTCCTTCTTCGTATCATCATTAACAGGGGGTAAACCACCCTTAATCACTGATTATTGGGCAGTCAAAAGTATGGTCAAATTATACAGCGAGAAGAAGATTAGTGGGGGGAAAGATCACAAAAGTGCACGTGATAAATGTGTAGATCGATTTGCAGAACTGTTGGGTGTCAAGGAGGATGGGGAATGGGGACCATTGCAAACTGCGGAATTGGTACATGATGTTGACGATCCTATGTTTGGGTACGGTGCTGAACCAGAAGATTGGGATGGGATGGATGAGTTGTCACTATCATCGGCACGATTGAAGGAGTTGGTTGTAACAATGAAGGAATTGAAGACAAAACCATATAATGATCAACTTAAGTGGTTGAAGAGGAAGAAATATGTGACGATGAAGGAGGCGAAGAAAGTGGGTATGATTGAGAAGACGGAGGAGTGGGAAAAACGCTGGAAGAGTGGAGAAGATGAAACATGAGACATTGTTAGAGTGGTAAAAAAGGAGGCAAATGATGCCTTGTGTGTGTATGAAATAATGAACCACTTGAAATTAGTTTAGTGCCATACCCTAAGTATCAGCTACCAATGTAATGCAGCTGCCACAATATCAATAATGAACATTAGGTTGGCGCGACTGCTTTTGCAGGGCGTTGAGACATCTCAGATTGGAAAGCTGTGGGTTCGTGTACATATGCTGTGACGGATAATAATGATGATTGGCAGCCAATCCTATCGTATTTGAAGAAGCTACTTTCTCCTCCCTCGATCGAAGGAACTCTGCAGAATTTTCCCGCAATGCCTGTCCCGTCTTACGAAAGGCTGCCTTATCACCAATTTCATACCACATGTTGGTCTCAGGATCCTGCTTCAGAAACCGCCCTGGCAATTTGGAGTTGCGTATGGTCCATACGATGTTGGCAGCGATTTGTGTCTTCTGATTCTTCCTAGTTGTGTCACTGAGATATTCTGCCTTCATTAGGTTGACAAGTTCTCTGTAGCGTTTGTTGCCTTCGTGAGAGTTGATTGCTCCACCTCTGCCAGATCTGTGACGATGATTAGAAGAGATTGTATGAGAGAGAGTGACGCACGTGTAAAGTTAGAATGTGAGCATGCTGATGCATGTTGGAACAAAAAGTAGCAGCGCTCGTGTCGATGTCGAGCTCAACTCACAAGACATCCATCGGCTCGGGCACAGAGATGGCTCCGCCTCTACGGGCAGCAACGCTTGGCTTCGGCTTCTTAATTTTATGCTGTGACCTTGGCAGTGGTATATTCATCATATAAAATGTCATTTACGATGTGTGAAGTGTTGTGGTGGGATAGTTGGGTTGGGCGGTATCGTAGGATTTGTGCTCAAGCAATTTTGAGCTGCGGAAGTCGTGCGAAGATTCGAAAGATCTATTCGAAATGAGAAAAGAGCCTGTATCAGTGTCACGTTGTGTAATTTGTCACATTTTCACCCAGAAAATATTCAGCCCTCGTGTTGAGCTCCACTTCAAGACATCCATCGGCTCGGGAACTAGATGGGTCCGCCTCTACTTACGGGCAGCAACGCTTGGCTTTGCTTCGAAAGATCTATTGTATTCGAAAAAAGAAAAGAGATGTATGGTATCAGTGTCACATTATGTACTTGTCACATTTAGCCCACTCAAGCAACAGCAACAGCCTCGTTTGTGTTTGACTAGATGCAGTGTCATTTTGTGATGCACTCTCAATCTCAATATGCAATCATCTTTCGCGGTTCGACTTAATATACGGCTTCATTCGTGGCCACAAAAGGAAGAAAACCTCTAACTCTGCACTACACAGGTATAGCTTAGTATAGTTATAGTCTTCTCTACATCGCAATTTTGCTAAAGCTACAGTGACAGTGTGTAGTGTAAGCGACTCTAATTCTACTCTCTCTTTTCTTACTGTCAGCTGTTAAAAAGTCCTGTCAATGTCAAAAATTATGTCTTCTACACAAAATTACTTCTCTATAAAAGCTCTTGTCTCAAGGGTAAACCTGACTCTGCTTGTGTGCTCACCAACCTCTAAGTACAAGACAGCTTGTCTTCTCCACTTCACATGTAGACTAGATCATGACTAGATCATATTGATATTGATGAGCACATAAACCGCTGTGGCAGAGATGGCAGCCGCGAAAGAAGACACTGAGGATGCTCCAGATGGTTCAACAGATTCAGACTCAGACGGCTTTTCCGGTACAGGTTCAGCAGCAGCAGGAGACGACTCGTCATCTTTTGACTTGGATACCTCGGGAAGATTATTTCCGACACAATTGGCGCAGTTGAAAATATTCTGTGGATCAACAAGCTTCTTGATTGCCTCAAGCCGGGCGAGCCTCTCTGTCCCATAGATCGCTTCCTGGAAAGAGATGCACTTTTCTCTGCGTTCCTTGAACGTCCATTCGCGAGGACAAGGCTTCGTCCAGTCTTCCTTTAAAGGCCCAGTAGTAAGATATCCAGCATGGTTCGAACCAAAAACAGGAGGAAAGTTGGTCTTATCAGAAATGTCAAACATTTTGGGGAACAGATTGCCCCAAAAGTTCGCTTCCTCATCAGCAGTAAAGAAAAAAAACATCATGAAAGCAGCATCACGATGAGCCTGGGAAACAGAATCTAGCTGCAGCGCCTCCAAAAGCGTAGTATGGAGGTACCAGTGCTGGTATCGTTTGCGAAGCATTCTCCAATACAGTCTTTATATTCTCTTCACTACTTTCATCAAGCCATGATTGTGGGACCAACACCCCAGCAATCGGAGGTCCCCCAATCAGTGAAGGAGGAGGAGCATCAAAAATTTTGCCAGGGAAACGGGCATCATCACCAAATACTGCACTTTCAGCATAATCCCTGGGGCTAGAGCTTTGAAGACATGCCACGTTGGCAGGATCAGCCAAATTATTCAGATCTAGGAACCTTGTCCAGGCTTGCATGAAATCTTCTTCACCGTAACAATATGTATCGACGAGGGAATTAGGGGCACTACAGGCGAGACTGTGCTCCCTTGTAACGTTCAAAAGCGATGGTGCCGACATGTACTGATTATGAAACTCTGCAAATTGAGGGATAATGGCAGAGCACTCCCAATTGAAGCCATATTGGGTGTAAGGAAGATAGTCGTGAAGCTGCAGTAGTACTGATGTCACTACTCCCCATGTTCCTCCGCCGCCACCCCTGATTGCAAAAAACAAGTCATTGAAATCAATATCAAAGTCTTCAGGACACCTTTCCCAGATCCATTTCTCCTCATCTTGTTCATCAGGGTTGCTCCTACACACTCCAGACACGACCTTCGTGCGAGGGACTGTGAATCCATCTGCACTTGCATCCTCCCATTCTGTAGGGCCAAACTTCACATGAAATCCATTTGGCAGCACCATCTCTACTTGCACAACCTGATCTACGCCAAGACCTGTCAAGTTTTGAGGCAGATAATAATATAAGGGTTAAATACTGTTCATTTGTTGGAAATATGCACAGACACAGATAGATATAAACACACAAGCCACACATACCGTAGAGTCGTCCTCCCATTGTACCTGGGAGACCACCTTGCCACGTCCACCCCACTGTGAGTATAATCGTTTGAGTCAAACGAGCGAGCAAGATGAATGGTTGGTTAAAAAGAAGAGTTATTAGTTGACATAGACATGATAGCATTCCAGTGTACATATTGAGAACATTACGCACTTGGGCTTACTGTGCCCGCTGCACCTCCTACTATGTGATACTTGTAGCCTTCCACCTCATTGACAGCCTTCACAGCTCGGTATACCTTGTCTTTTATTAGCATCGATAAATAAAAGTAAGATGAGATTGTTATTAGAACACATGATATACAATTGTAAAGTGAACAAAGAGATCTATCAAATAAAGCACTTACCAAAATTCTCGCCTCCACCGACACGAATCAGACTGGACTTGTTCTTTGCCAATGAAAGCATGCAGGGCTGATTGCTCAGATCCTCAGCTACTGTGGTATCCAAGATGGATGTATCACAATCCGTGATTCCAGTTGGAGCATAATGGGTGTATCGATTCATGTTCAAAAGTAGCGTGTCCTTCTTCGATGAAGCACCTTGATAACTGTGGCCGCTGTTCTTCACACTGATTTCAAGACCGTGCTCCATGGCAAAGTTGACTGCTGCAACAACATCTGAGGCAACGACGGGAAACAACACTTTGGAAGGAAGATCAAGACTTGGATTGGTTGGGTCGGATGTCAAGCTCTCAAAATATGAAGGATCGGCAAGCAAACCTAGCATATCTTGCATAAACTGATCATAGGTTTGATCCATATGACCATTCTCGCTAGGACGAGGCCAGTGCGTTCCCCAACCAAGATGTAGATGAGGCAAGCACATCCCAGAAGGCTGGTCAATTAATGCATGATTTGTTGGGCTAGGCTCAGAAAACTCAGGCATACATTCATCTGCGTAGTTATCGTAGGAAGTGTCGATGAGAGATGCGGATGAGGAGAGCTTTGAACTCAAGGCGGCCCAGTCGAGGTCACTGCGCCATCCCGATACAGGTGAAGCAGATGCAGCATCGGCCGTAGACGGATGATTGCCATAAAAGCCGAGGGCATTGAGTAGGAGAAAACGTGCAGCGCCGGCAAAGGAAGGCATGATGTCGAGTGTCTGTGGTGGAAAGATACATATTTTGTTTAATGATGGATACAAGATATGCAACGTCTGGTCAGAGGTGCCGTGGAATCAATTAGATGTTAATAATATTATGACATGCAGATACTCACTCAATTAAGTAGATCAAAGAGAGATAATCGGATTTGTGTGGAAGCGATTGTGAAAGCAGAGGCAGAGTCAGAGTGTCATGTGAATATCGATGTGTAGATAATAATTCAGGCTGTATCTTTGGCAGATCTTTTGGCAGCTGATGTGCGATGGAAGGTTCACACATGGATCCGGGAAGATTGAAGTTCCGAGCAGATGGAAAACAGAAGCAGCTGTACTTTCATTAGAGTGTCCACGCATCACTTTTTACACCCAAATTTGACACTTTTTGGTGTAAATTTTACACCTTTGGTGTGAAAAGTAAAAAGTAAATTTTACATTTTTGCCCAATTTTGCCCAAAGATGTAAAATCTACTTTTTACATTTCACACCTTCAAATTTCACTTTTTACCCCAAGTTGGGAGTAGAATGGGGGCAGAGTGACTGCCCCCTCTGTTGGCCCTCACACCTCACGCACGCTACCTCCGAAGCCCCCCAAAAGGTGAAATTTCACATGTAAATTTTACAGGTAAAATTTGCATGTGTGTCCACGCAACAAATTTCACATGTAAAATGTACATGTAGAATTTACCCTTGGGTGTAAAATCTGGGTGTAAATTTTGGGTGTAAAATTTGAAATGCGTGGACACTCTATTCATTGCTGGTGCTGCAGATCTTCGGCAGATCTTTGGCGCTGCTGAAGATTTGTCCACGCAAAATCATTTCTACGGTACTCAAACTGTCCGCCCTAAAAACTGTTCTCAGCGGTTCAGCGTTCAGCGATACTTCGCTTACTTACTTAAAAAAAGGTATTCCTATGTTGAAATCGCCAAAACCACCAGATCATCTCTGTGGGTAGGTACCTAAACTTTTGTCAAGGTCTCTATCAAATTGTCCAGCCGGCCAACAACTAAAACTTGAAGGTGGATTTAGAACCGCGAATCGTGGATTTGGAGGAAAGGTGTCGACGAAAGAGCACCAACGAAGCGAAAGTTGTTTAAACTCCATCTTGAGCATAAAGACTGGGGTGGATAGAGTTTGGGCTCCAAATCACCAACTTCATCTCCCCATGAGCTATGTGCCCATGCCACGCCACGAGCGAGCTGACCAGGAACTATCTATATCTAGAGAGGCAGCTTCAACTTTGACTTTGAACTCTGCTCGGTCAACCAAATAAACACAACCCCCCACCCCAACCATGCGTAGGCCGTGGCATGGCATGATAGTACTAACACGGCGAGGTAATAGATGATACTGAAGCAATGAGGAAGGCAAGGAGAGGAGCATAGCAACGAGATAGAATAGCTGGGCTGTGACGCGGGGACCAGATTGTGGAGAAGCTGAAAAGGTTGTCCAAAGAGATCAAAAATAGTATAGCTATACCGCTACAGCTACAGCTACAAACTCTTGCCCTCTTTCTCTGTTATCACATATCTACCTCCTCTACATAACAAGATTAGTTGCATCATAGTTTCTCTGATCTCTGGAAGTCGAGCCAGTGAGGATTTCCTCTCCCCCCCTTGCAGCCGTGAGAGCGTGAGGTGCTAATCTCGAAGTCGAAGTAAAACCCATGTTTATCAAGCAGAGAATGATCTTCTGGGGCCATTCTGCTCAAGCCGCTGCATTTAAGTCCACACAGTCGCATCACATGCTGCCTTTCTTGTCAGAGCAAACACAAAGCGCATATGCCATTGCGTGTGCATCAGGGAAACTACCCCGAATCAGTATCCTCAGTACCAACTTGTGCTCTCCCTCTTGGACATCCCGTGATGCAAATAGACCTCTAATTCTCCCTCTTCTTGTTGACTCGGCATGGAATGGGTGGAGCATCCTCCTCCTCCTCGTTCGTTCTTGTCAAATAAGTAGCCAAGAGAAGGTGGAACGATCTCATCAAACTTCTACGAGCTATCAACCTCCTTATTGTACATGCATTAGATCTAGAATCATCTGCCACTTCTCCATGCCATGCTCGGTACGGCTTCTCTACAAGGTGAATAATATCTTGTCGCAACTGATCTCATTAGAAGTGTTTTTGAATGTCCAGAAAGTCGAACCTTTGCCAGTCGTGTGGTGTTCCTTCACCACCCTGTCATCAACATTCAACCACCGTGACCTTCGTGACCTCAAAGTCACACCACTTTTTTATCAGCATTGTACTTTCTTTAGCCGAGACCGAGATAGCCCGAATGAATAATTGATTGCGTCGTTCTCTTCCTTGAGCATTTGGTTGTGAGGGGAAAGAAGTGACATACTCCTGGAGCACTGTCCCGATCCCATCCAGACATATGGTCCCCGCCCCCAGCGAGCCATCCCAGTGAAAAACCGACTGAACCCTTGAGAGGTCGTCTGAGTCATTAGGACACCTATCTGATTTTTCCAGAATGTCACTTTTCACTTTTTCTTATTTAGAGAGGCAGCTCTTTTGCTGGCACAGCGGTCGACCGATCTGGGAGTTTTGGCCAGCCGATCTGGGAGTTTTAGTATGTACTATTCCTACGTGAGCTCTACGTGTGAACGGATGAAACTACCGCTGGCGCGGCTTTTTTGATGAACAGTAAATCTTTCTCATTTAGAAGAAGGTTTAGGCCTACTCAAATAATAATGACAATATCACACACTACCCTCATGTATTAATTACGGATAGGGTCCATGATGGGTTGGTTGCGCCCGCATGGCCGCGGGCGCAATCCCCCCCCAACCCCCCAAGGGGGGAGCTAATATTTAATCGCTTCGCGGTGGGGTGTGTCCATGATGGGTTGATTGTAGAACTTTAGTGCTTGGTCAGGGCGTTGCCTTCTATGATGTGTCGGGGTTGTGTCTATTTTATGTGTGATTTGTGTAATCCTAAGACGGCCATAATTGTCCGTTCACAAAACTCCCAGATCGGCTGGCCAAAACTCCCAGATCGGTCGACCGGTGTGCCTTTTGCTGCGGTACTATATATCGGTGCTGTGATCCTCCCAGCAGCCTTCCATCTACAGCAAGCTTATCGTGGAAAGTAATTCTTCGCTTGAGTCCTGGTCCCTCGCCCCGGCGGCTCACGCTGTTAAAAATAGCGATAGACTACAAACTGGAAGAGACGTAAGACATAATGTCAATAATACAAAAAAGAGGAGCCACTCTAACACTTCAAAGTGAACATGACTTTGAAGAGCAGCAGCAACCAAATAAGCAGCGGTCAACTCAAGAACAAAATAGTTTGGAGCAAGAAAGAGGAGACATGATGATGTCATCCAACAACAATTGGCTCAAAAGGATGTTCTATCTATGCGTATTCATATTTGTCCTCTTCCCATTGCTTTCCATCTTCCTTGCAACAATATTCGGTGGATTATTAGCATGGGCAGAAAACACCACATTCCTGCATGGGTTTCTCTATGTCGTATCCAATCTGTTAGGGATGGCCAATCCATTGACCAACTGGGAACCAACTACTGGGACTGGAGTTGTGATTGTAATAGATATTTATACCGCGGTGGCGGCATTAATTTCGTTTGGTATCATGTTAAATGTTGTGAATTTATTTCGGATACCTCATGAGATGAATAATTTGATCCGAAAGGTGGTGACCAATGGGTTTTTAGTGCCAACGGTGAGAGAGAATTTTGATATTTATTCTTGCTTCAGCAATGATTATCACGAATGAACAATACACATCTCACTTTCAACTGTTCATCCTTTATCATAATTGCAAGATTGCACTTGGCATCATAATACCTGCTTGGTACGCCGGCTTATGCTCGATTATGGGGGCAACATTAGCCCTTGCTGAAAACTGGCACGTTTCCGAAGGGATATTGTACGTCTTGTCGAATATCTTAGGTCTTGCGGATCCACTTACCGATGTGTCACCAAACAAAACTGCAGGGAAAGTGATCGATGTAGTGATATCAAGTATTGCATTAGGATATATTGCCATTTTTGCAGACTATGTCACAACGTTGAATCCGTCTTCCTATGTTCGGTTTAAGATACGAGGATATTTAATTGCATTGGGAGTTGTAGATGCTGACTCGACAGCGATTGCACACCCTTTGCGTCAACCGTCGATAACCAATGGTGGAGAGTATGATTATAAAGAAGAAGAGGAAGGCACGGAAACGAAACGTGCCAAATCACTACTAGTAGGATCATTCCCTGCTTCAACCAATGTCAGCAGGGAAGAGAAGCAACAAACGCAGTAGCACCGCATGTGTGCATGTGATCTTTCGTCTGGTAGTTCAGTGACTTCGCTTCTATGTAGCATTTGACCTCGTCTGGGTCGGGGCAGCCCAGTGCAAGAAAAGGCAAGATACCAAATCCCTCGATTGGATCACTCGAGCAATCTTGAATCAAATCACATCAAATTCCCGAGTTACTAACACCTACTGAGCGAAGTTGTTCATGGAGAGGCAATAAGAAGGATCAGACAGGAATAATGCGCTTTGATTTGCCGCACTTTAACTCTATCATCTTCGCTCCGGGCATCTAAGACTGTTTTGTATGCAGCAGTATATCCAGAGGTCGAATCACTGCAGAACGTATTCACCCTTAAGACAGCATGTCGTCACTTTGCTCAGTTGAATAGTCAAATATCCATTATCAAGCAAAATATGTATTACAATAATCTAATTAGCTACCAGTGCAGTTGCAGTTGATTGAAAATTAGTGGGCGTGAACAGCATCGATACCACTCAGATTAGAAAGCTGCGGCTTCATGTACGTCTGCTGCGGCGGAAAACAATAATGATAGGAAGCCAATGAGACAGCCAATCCGGTCTCATGAGAAGCAGCTACTTTCTCCTCCCTCGATCGAAGGAACTCTGCAGAATTTTCCCGCAATGCCTGTCCAGTCTTACGAAAGGCTGCCTTATCACCAATTTCATACCACATATTGGTCTCAGGATCCTGCTTTAGGAATCGTCCTGGGAGCTTGGAGTTGCGTATGGTCCATACGATGTTGGCAGCGATTTGTGTCTTCTGATTCTTCCTAGTTGTGTCACTGAGATATTCTGCCTTCATTAGGTTGACAAGTTCTCTGTAGCGTTTGTTGCCTTCGTGAGAGTTGACTGCTCCACCTCTGCCAGATCTGTGAGGATGATTAGAAGAGATTGTGTAAGAGAGAGTGACGACGCACGTGTAAAGTTGGAATGATGAGCATGCTGATGCATGTTGGAACAAAAAGTAGCAGCGCTCGTGTAGAGCTCAACTTACAAGACATCCATCGGCTCGGGCACAGAGATGGCTCCGCCTCTACGGGCAGCAACGCTTGGCTTCGGCTTTTCAAATTTACTCATCGTCCTGCTGGGGGCTGTCATTATTGTTTCTTCGATTGTTGTTCTGTTTGGTTTATGAAGGTGTACGTTTCATGGAAAGTTACAGAGGTGTGTTCGACTTCGCACGATTGATGATGCAGCCAAGCTCACCAAATTTGCAAAAGCAAGACTGCATCTCTGCTCAGGCTTTATGACAGCTTGGTTAGTGTCAGTATTATTTAGAATGTTGGCACATTTTCTCGAATTAGAACTTCCCTCCACCCTTCTCCACAATGTTTTTGAGAGATGATGCCCCGCCCATGGTCACTACTGCCATCAGTGGCCATTAACTTGGACAATAGCGCCGTGTGTGGCAAGGAAATGTTTGAAAATTCCATCGATATAAATATATTTAGCGCAGTACTAATTCTCTGTTTGCTTCTTGCGTTCTAATAGTACATTCTACAGCAAATGGCTGAGACGTAGAGACAATTGGATCATGAATCATTTTCTATATATATGTTACTTCTGAATGCCAAAAACAACAGATACCTTCAGGCATACTGTATCATTCGTAATAAAACCCCTATCCACTTTGCGTGCTAGGAAAAGTGTATCTATCTCCCACTGTAAAAATCTCCCACTGTAAAATGGTTCCTTGGACTATGGCGACGATGCCACTCAGCCGCTATGTCTCTCTGCTCACTTTTTACCTCATTTTTAGCGGCTTTGTGAGCACGAAGGGCCTTTTCAAACACATCTTTCTCCACATGACCCTCCGCATACCCAGTTTTGACCTCCTTCAACGATTCATCATGTCCTGCCTCGGCAGCGATGAGAAAATGCTTGTATGCCATATTTGGATCTCTTTGGAGACACCATTGTCCAAGAACATGTCTAGCCTCTAGAAGGCCACCGATAGCCGCAAGCCTGCAATGGTACAATGCTTTCTTCTCATTTTTGTCTACTCCCTCGTCACCATGAGCATATGCCATTCCCAGTGAATGATGGGCCATTTCTAAACCAAGCTCTGCTGCTTGATTCATCAATTCTAGTCCCTTCTTGCGATTTTGTTTGAGAGAAAGCATCCCGTTGTAATAACAAGCTCCTAGCATATAGAATGCCTCGCGGTCACCATGCTTCAATCGTTTCTCGGTCTTCTTGAAGCGTTCTTCGTCCGTAGTTGCCACTGGGTCACGGCAAAATGGACAGCTATTCTCCACTCCTAAATCATCCTTTGCATCACGGTGAGCAAAGATGCATCCATCGCATAGACTCTATTTTAGTGCCAAGAAAGAAAGAAGAGATCGAAATATGACAATTTATTAGCACACAGGAAGTCCAGGTGGTAATATCAAACAAAACAAGAACAATATATCTCTTACCTTTCCACAGCATGGCTGATAACAGCACTCATCCCTCCTTGGCATCGGTAGGAAGCAAATAGGGCAATCCGGCTTTGGTGGACATGGCTGGAATAACTCGTCATCTAATTTCGTGTTGTGGAAATGAGATTCAAATTGGATAGGTGGTAAACCTTGTTCAATGCGCCTATCATTCTGTGCAATATCCATTGTTTCCATCAGATTCTTCAAAACGAGCATCTGGCCGTCAATGTCTCCATCCTTTATCGCACGCTCCATTTCCTTTCTCTTCTCCTGCTCCAATGCTGCCTTACCCACCGCCTCCTTCCACATCTTGAAGAAATTTGCCCCTCCATCTTCGAACAACACATCCGCATGTTCTTCAGCATATACAATAGAGCTATGTTTTTCCTCCTCGACTAAACCGCACTGAGCCATCTGTAGCGTCGTCGTTGCATTCAACAAATGGAACAGTTTCAGGTGATCCTCATCAACGTCCTCAAAATCCTTTTGGCTGAGCGACTTCACCTCTTCTTCAATTTCGTCTCTTTTCGCTTTGATCTCCAATGCTTGCTCCAATTTATTCCCCCCTCGAAGTACTGCCATACCGTCTTCAAGCAGTTTCATTGCATTGAGCGGAGGATTTTCTGCAGCTACGGCAGTGCTGGTACCGGGGGAGCGCTGCTTGCCTCCTCTTTTGCTCTTGCCACGGTTTTTCGATTTTCGTCCCATGATATCGCGCCGATGGAAGATTGACACCGCCAGCAGTTTACCAATTATATTCGAGATTAGGAACGCTCCTCTTACAACAACAATACGCACGGCCGGCCGGAGA
Source organism: Skeletonema marinoi (assembly GCA_030544225.1). Taxonomy (NCBI): domain Eukaryota; phylum Bacillariophyta; class Thalassiosirophyceae; order Thalassiosirales; family Thalassiosiraceae; genus Skeletonema; species Skeletonema marinoi. Next base: position 1,822,771 of record CM060497.1, read on the forward strand.
GGGAAGATATAGCTCAAGCTCACTCACTCACCTGAGTTTTGGTTTTGGTGAAAAAGTCCAAAAGTTCTAATCTGACCGATCTTCTCTCTTCTCCATCCTGCACACTGCATTTCTCTGCTCAGGCTTTCTGACAGCTCGGTTAGTGGCGGTGTTAGAATGTAATGTGGCACATTTTCTCGAATTAGAACTTCCCTCCACCCTTCGCCATTTTTTGATCGACTCCTCATGTCGAGCATGTTGTAGCCTCCTACGAACTACTTATTTCAAGCTCTCTATCTCTGTTTCATTCGCTGCTATACATAATGTCAGAGCGAAGTATAATGAAGCCCAAATTCTCCCGATTCTTTGGCTGCGGCACACCCTCTCGGAAGTCTTGCAACGAAGAGGCTGTGTCAAAAACAGAATCAACTCAAAAAGAAAAACCATCAGCATCAGCTGACAAGTGCACAGAAACAAACCACGTTATCTCCATCACGTTGACAGCACTAATCATCATAGCAATTATCATCGGCTGGACAGAACTCTTTCGTATGCCCAAAATAATCAGTGCTTCTGCCCCACAATACATCTTCAGCGAGGAGCGGGCAAGAGTCCATTTGAATCAAATAGCACAGCGTCCCCACCCTTTTGGATCGGCGGATAATGAGCGAGTGGCGAACTATATCATTTCATATGCTGATTCACTCCATGGAATGTATGGAAGCGACGTGATAGAAGTGCAAACACAAAATATTACCACTGATGAATACAATGATTATGAGGATTTCATCGATAGTCTCACGTATGAAAAGGCTCAAATTATTAATGTTGCAATATTGGTCAAAGGTATAGATCATGGTGATTTAAATGATGAAAGTAAACAGGAATCTGCGATACTGATATCTTGTCACCACGACGGTGTGCCCTACGGTCCAGCGGCAAGTGACGACGGCATAAGTTGTGCTACCATGCTGGAAATGGTTTCGGTACTGTCATCATCTCCAACGAAGTTAAAGAGAGATGTATTGTTTGTATTTACAGATGCTGAAGAGGTTGGGTTGCTCGGTTCCACTATGTTCTTTGAGGGAGATGATGCCCATCCATGGTCAGTACTGCCATCAGTGGCCATCAACTTGGACAATAGCGCCGTGTGTGGCAAGGAGATGTTTGAAAAGTCCAATAGTAGATATGGTGCCGATGCGTACTTCAAATATGCAGCTCATCCCAAGGCATTTTCATTCTCAGAATGGTACGATACCAATATCGAAGAAGGATGGGATGACGCAGTGGTCTACGAGAAGCACGGGCTGCACACATTACGTTTGGGCTGCTGGTCAAACAGTTGGGCGTATCACAGTATCGATGATGATATTGAGCATGTATCAAAGGGTGCTCTACAGCACATGGGCGAAAATGTGTTGGCAATTGTCAAGGGATTAGCTTCTGAAACAAACTTTCCAGATAGAATGCAACAGAAGGAGGGAACTAATGACGAAATGGGGAACTCAGGGCTGTTTTACTTCACACTCATTGGTGGTTATATTTTCTCCCTACCTTCGAAAACAGCTTCGATTATATTTCCCAACGTTGCTCTAGCATTGATGATGACCATGCCTCTAATACTTTACTTTTCAAAGACTGGAAGACGGACTGTTAGAGCAAGCCTTAAAGCAAGATGGATGCACTTCCTCTTTGCACTTCTCAACTTTGTCCTTGGATTTGGTGCATGCATCGTCGCATTTGCAGCTTGCTGTCTATGGAAACAGCCGACGGAATATCAACTCGCATCAAAGGCAAATGCGGGAGAAACTGCCAACCTTGCATGGAATGGATTGGGATATCTTGCGTCGATCATGTCGTGCTTTGCTCTCTTGTGTACTTCTCTGCTTGTATACTTGTGGCCCCGAAAGCGGGCACTTGGGGAATCATTGTCCAGTAGCAGTGATAATGACGAGGAGGAGGAGACTCAGCCGTCATCCGAGGACGAAAAAGATACACCAGTTGTTCAGAACACGGAGGAGGAGGAGGAAAAGGAGGAAGAAGAAGACGATGAAAGTGATATTACTATTGAAACTAGTGACGTGCCTGGTGAGATAAATGCCATCGAAACGAGCCTATCCCAGGAAGTCAGTATGCTTGGTATCTATGGTGCGGAAGAAGCGCCGCAGTCACCAACAGAGGGAGAGGGCATCCATAACGATACCACTGATGTGTTGAAGGACTCTACAAATGGAGACGTCCAGCATGAACAATCATCTGAAACGGTCTTAGCCCAACTCGGGACAGATGTCTACGTTGGAGTGTTTTACTTTTATACATCTTTGCTCTTCATATTGAGCATAGCCATGAAGGATGGCTTAATTTTGGTTCTGGGCCAAAGCGTATCCATGTGGCTGGGGGCTGTATCGGAAATGCTCCTTTCTTGGTGTGGTATCAAGGAGCAATGGTTAATCCTTACAAGAGCCTTCCTCTCAACAGTACCAGCACTGCTCTTTCTTTCGAGCTCAGTCTACTGGGTACTTAGTGACTTTTGGTATTTCCCGAACGAAAATGATCTTGGCAAAGACTTTTGGTTTGGCTCGCCTGCAATTGATGCTCTGTGCATCGGTCTAGTCATTCCACTGTTTATACCACACCTCATAATGGTTCCAAGGAAAATGTATAGGATAGTGGGAATTGTTTCTGTTGTAGGATTCATCGTCGCTGCAAGTGCTTGTATAATAGTATCAATCAGCAAGCCTCGATTTGTCTTTTGAAGAAGTAAGGGTAAATGCTATGAATTGTGTATTCGTTTGTATAGATTAAATCAAAAGAAGTAATGACACCACAAACAACATATAAGCTCTATTAATATGTCATTACAAAAGTCTCTACATAGCTGCTGACGCTGCTCTATTCTTCTATCCTATACTATTGGCAACAACTATAACAATTCATTTGGACCAACAAAAGTGGTTGGAGTAAGCTCACCAAACGGCGACGGGAACAACAAACCCACATTCGGAGCCATGACTCCTAATATCTCCTTGGCCTTGACAACTTCGTCCTTGTTTCGTTCAAAGTGTTGACATGATGCTTGATTCAATAGTGCATCGTACTCTATCAGTGTGTCCCTTGTCACACGTGATGAGGATGATGATGACGACATTGATGAGGAATCATCCTCCAGGAGAAGGTCCACAGCAGCCAATACAGATGCATAGGCAATCACACTGGGCTTATACACCAAACTCAACGCAGCAACTGATACTGCCAATTCAGTCAAGTAGGTAGCACAATCATACACAAAGTTTTGTACGACACTCTGTCTACTACTCTCACCATCACTACCAACATCATGTTCACTATCCATGGTACACGGTAAAAACATGACCAACAACTCAATCACACACCCACTCGGAACAATCGGATTCAACCTCCACCCCAAAGTCTGAAGCATAAGACACTCCGTTTCTTCAATCTGCCTTGCCGTAAACTGCTGTCGACTCGTTGAAGCACATATATGTAAACTAAACTTGAGCTTGTTAAATGCCACTGCTGCTGCGGCATCACTATCATTTGTATCGACCACACACTGACGACTCTGACCATGAGTCTTAATGGCAATATAAAGTGCAGTCAATCCAATCAACTGAAAGTCACGCTTGCTCACCGGATGATGACAACTGCTGTTGTCGTTCCCACCACCACCAAACGTAATGGTAAAGTACCGATCCACATAAAACAACGCAATCCCCACAACCTCCCGATGAAGCTGGAAGTAATCACATAGTTCATACATCCATTCACAGGTCTTGCGGCGGCACTTTTCAGAGACTCCAGTTTCCTTGAGGAGGATGGAGGAGTGGAGGTAGTGCGGGGAGATGGTGTAGTGGGGGGAGGATTCGAGGGTTAGGATGGAGAGGAGTTGGAGGGATTGATGTTCGATTTGGGGTGAGTGGCAGCGGCGTGATGATGATGTGGTGGGTGATGAGGAGGATGAAGCGTTGAGTCGTAGAAGAGGGTTGGTGGTGGTGGTGGTGCTATTGGAGACACCTGACGTTCTTCTTCCACCGCCGCCTACGTTGTCATCATCAACAGCAGCTGCAGCGGAAGAAGACCTGTAGTCATCCGCAAAACTTTGAGAACACAAAATATTAGTCCCGACAACTGAATCGGGTGTGATTTGTCGTCGATGGCCACCAGTACTAGTGCGAGTGGATGAGCGACGAGATGATGGGTGATGCATCATCTTCTTATTGGGTGTTAGTGCCGAGATGGTTATGATGGGTGAGCTTGCAACCTTGCGAATCACCATGATTGATCTTGATCGATTGATTGTGTGTCGTACACTATCTGAGTTTCATTTGATAGGACCGAATATTTGGTGAGTAAGTTGTGAGCAGACAGTTTAATCCTGTGGGAGAGAGAAGCCCCATGTGTATTATGGAGTCGTCAGCTGCGGCCCGGGGCTACACAAGAGTTGATGCTGGAGCGGTAAGCAGTAGCGATCCGAATTCCTTACAAAATTGGCTTGGTTGTGTGTTTCAAGTTTGGCATGCACGTTTCGATTTGAGCGTTGAGAAGCGCGTTGAGCGTTGAGTCGCTTCGGCTTCGCCCTTATTCATACTAATTCCTCTGTTGAATACAAGAAAAGAATGGGTTGAAAAATCGCTCACGGGCAGATTGTCCGATTTCCAGCCGATGTCAGTCCCATTTTGTCGCAGTTCTCATCTCATCTGAACATGAAAATTCGTCCACTTTGACAAGATTGATCTCGGAATTCAGCGAGTGGGTGGGAATGGAGAAGATCTGGCACCTACACACATGCATGTACTCATAGCAACAGCAGGGCTAAAAAAGCTCCAGGATTTTCATCTAAAGGTACAATTGAGTGTAAGAAGTATCTACTGCAATTTTCTTCTTTCTCACTTCTTCACAATTCACAATTCACAATTCATTGCCATTGCTGAATGCAAGCGCAAAAAGAAGGTGCAACTGGTTGTATGCACATGATAAGAGATGCTATCTAGGATACAGTAGAAGAAAAGAAGCATAATGATGTGTGGCTGAAGTTGAAAGCAATAGCTTATCATCTTGCCGGGTAGGTTTAGCTTCCAACCAAAAAATGACACCAGAAATTTTCTTAAGTATGACTACTTCTACTTGACTGTTCTTCCACTTCCAAATGCATAATATTAGTAGAGAAGAAGTGCATTTTAAGCACGAAATGTTTAAAGTCAGAAGAGACAGCGAGCAACTTCTCATCGTCATCAAGAAAAAGATGTAAAGGAAAGGCATGCACATCACACAGGCATGCTAAACCAGCCGACAGCTGAAGCAGGCTCAATCATGGCTCCAGGAGGATTATGGATGGGGGGCATATTTAGGGGGCATGTTTTGTTTGCCCCCCTTTTTGGATGTGGATACCCAAATCGGGTATGTCACATCAACGTTGTGATATCACAACGCGTTGTGATATCACATCCATCGTTGTGATATCACATCCATCGTTGTGATATCACATCCTCGTTGTGATATCACAACAAATCGTTGTGATATCACATCGGATGTGATATAGTGACAATTTGGTATTATTGCCATGGAAACCCATCAGAATGCCTCTCGTACAACTCTTAGAAGACAGTGGCAGCTCAGCGATCGGTGCGTTGAGTTTTGTCGGCGGGAAGTTTTGGAAAGTTGCTCGCCGACAAAATATTATGATAGAGTTGATAGTCGATAGAATACCTACCACCCATGCCACTCTTTGATGGAGACGGCCTCGGCTTCTGCTCAGCTATATTAGAGAGGAGGAAAGCGAGTTGACTCGCCAATCATCGGCTAGATGTCGAGAGCTCATCTCGGAGGATAGTCTGTCTAGGACAGTGATGTCGACGATTCTGATGAGATGTTGCATGAGGAGGATAAAGAAAGTTATTTCGAGAGACAGCATATAATCGAAGAGTTCACCTCCAGTAGACGACCATTTCATGTCTGACAGATGAGAGGCTCTGGTCCATGCACAAGTATGTAGGTGCGTGCGTATCCGGTAGAAGCATGGGATTGTACCTGATTGTACACATACAATTGAACATTTGGATGGACGAAAAACATCATTTGGATGAACGGGTAGATTTCAAAAATGGAGGTGCTGATCTTGTTTTATGACGTCGCTCTTTCTATCTATCATGAAGTCTATGTCATGTTGACACGCTCTTTGCCATATAGTCTGCATGTGCATAATGAGACCACATCTCGCATGGAAAGAGAGGAAGCGAGGATAGAGCGTTTCTGTTCCCATGGTCTCGATATCAATGAGTAATGTATAACATAAAGCTCCTGTTCCATTAATTTCATTAATCAGTAAGTGACAAAATTAAAATACCCCAAGCCTCGCTGCTCATGACCTGACAAGCAAAAGTCATTATATTATCACAATTCTCCTGAGCTGAGTCTAACGTCTAAGCATCCAATTTTTATACAAACTTATACGGCATCTCTCTGGCGACTTTTTGTTGCATGGAAGGCAGCCTGCAATGATGGAGAGTTGCGGTGAAGTCTTCTTCATCCCTTATAATCTTGCTTCAGCATTTCCACTGGTTTGTCGTGTCAGAGGTTGGCAGAGCGAGATGTTCCAATGTTTCAATTGCTCTATCCACGCTAAATTATTGCACTCTAAGTCTCGCAATTGGATGATCACCGGTAGATTCCGACCGGTAGCGGTACCTTCCAAATGATGCAATGATTGCATGTTATTGTCCTCCTCAAAACCTTGCCCATCCTGAACAAAAGAAAAAATGTTTTGTGCATAATCCAATTCAGCTGCCATATTTGTATAGAGGAAACTTCATCCTTCAATTTGTTGATGACACGCAGTTGTGCTTTCGACGTCAGCCATGTAGATGATTTCGTATCACTGTCTCATTCTTGTGGTTCCAGTTGCACTATCTGTGGCGGTGATACTTAGGGTTCAAATCGATAGTCATCATTATTTATATTGATGGGACGGACTGTTCGTGAATCCTCCTCTTCTGGAGACAACGTTGCCGATGATTCGCGAGTCAACTCGCTTTCCTCCTCTCTAATATAGCTGAGCAGAAGCCGAGGCCGTCTCCATCAAAGAGTGGCATGGGTGGTAGGTATTCTATCGACTATCAACTCTATCATAATATTTTGTCGGCGAGCAACTTTCCAAAACTTCCCGCCGACAAAACTCAACGCACCGATCGCTGAGCTGCCACTGTCTTCTAAGAGTTGTACGAGAGGCATTCTGATGGGTTTCCATGGCAATAATACCAAATTGTCACTATATCACATCCGATGACGATTTGTTGTGATATCACAACGAGGATGTGATATCACAACGATGGATGTGATATCACAACGATGGATGTGATATCACAACGCGTTGTGATATCACAACGTTGATGTGACATACCCGATTTGGGTATCCACATCCAAAAAGGGGGGCAAACAAAACATGCCCCCTAAATATGCCCCCCATCCATAATCCTCCAGGCACCCCAAATGGGCAAACAATGAGGGAGAAGGAGGCAAAAAGACAAAAGAGAGGGTCCGCTCCGGGAATTGAACCCGGGACCTCGTCCACCCTAAAGACGAATCATACCCCTAGACCAAGCGGACTTTCTTGCAATTGCGAAGGGAGCTGTTAGTGCTGCTTCACATCTGACATCGGGCAGAGTAAACATTGTAAAGTTACATTGTGTTTTGCCCTGATCCTTTGTGTGGGATCATTATTTTTATGTTTTTGGAGGGCTATTAGTATTTATCTTTCTGATGGGAGCTCTTGTGATTTTGTGGGGGATCAGGGAAGAGGAGGAAGAGAGAGCACGATGATATTCTACGTAGGAATTAGTTTAGACATATTTGGGTACCGGTTGATACCTTCATGCATGCACACACACCCTGATTATTTTCTGGTCGAGTCAAAGTGGTGGTGTCCCATCGCTGGATCAAGACGCCGTCTCAAAAAGTGCTCCTTGCTCCTCGTCTCACACAACCCACTTGCGTTGCCAACCCCAAGTTATCATCATGCCGAAGATATCATACTTATCATCTTGATAGTGTTCTTGTAGCGGCAGATCCAGGCCATTCATTTGTATACATCTATTAGACGACTCTTCTGAGTAGTTCACCACATTATCGAATACTTAGAGTAGCGATGAAGATAACAAAATCTTTCCTCGTCGTCTGTTGCTATTGCCTGGTCATCCATACTGCAGCATCATCCATCACAAACAACAACAACAACAGCAACGACGACGATGATGATACAATCCCCACATTTCACAGCCAAGACGAACAACAAAAAGCATCCGACTATGCCAACTACTTCTCCGCCTATGCCGATCTCCACCATCAGAAAATCATGCTGACAGATAGCCACCGCATGACTGCCTATCACGATGCCATCATGAAGAATCAACACGTGTTTCGAGACAAGGTCGTCATGGATGTGGGGAGCGGTAGCGGAATTTTGGCCGTGTGGGCTGCCAAGGCGGGGGCGAAGCGTGTTTATGCTGTGGAGTATACGGAAATGGCGAAGCATGCACGGAAGGTTGTCGAGGCGAATGGTGTGGATCATGTGGTTACGGTGATTCAGGGAGCGGTGGAGGATGTTACAATTCCTGTCGAAGATTGGGAAGCGTTTCGTTTGCAAACGGAGGATGGCGCTGCTGCTGCTAAAGAGTGTCCAGCAGATGATGATGTTGATGCATCAATATCGTGCAAGCAACAACAAAGTAAAGTGGTCGATATCATCATATCCGAATGGATGGGATATTTCTTACTCCGCGAATCCATGCTAGATTCCGTCATTCGAGCACGTGACATGTTCCTCAAACCCAAATCGGGCATTCTCCTACCCTCTCATGCAACCATGCTCATTGCACCAATTATGAACGAAGATCATCACATGGTTATAGAGGAATATTTGGAAGGGATGAATGATTGGAATGATTATTTGGTCAATGCGAAGAAGCAGTATGGAGTGGATATGAGCATCTTGACGGAAGAGTATGATAAAGAACAGCGTGATTACTATCTCAAGAGTAGTCATTATGTACAACTTGATGATGATACGATATTGGCTCCGCCTTCTGTTGTCAAAACGTTAGATTTGGCCGTATGTACACTTGAGGATGCCAAGGGAGTCGATGAGACGGAGTTTTCATTTGACATTGAATCATCAGGAGATGGAGCCGAGGATGAAGAGATTAATGGATTTGCAGGATGGTTCACTGTCGACTTTCAATCGAGGACTGATGAGGTAGGCAAACAGTTTGGTGCAAAGATGACGAATCCGGTTCATTTTTCGAGTTCGCCTGAGATTGGAGGTAAGTCCGTCTTTGTATCTTGTTGTGATTAATAGTAATTCGTGGTTCATGTTCTCCTCTCCTCTCGTCTCACTTTGTATACATGTTGAAACACATTATACGTTCAAGACACGCACTGGGGTCAGCAGGCATTTTACTTCGCATCAGCAATCCCGATTCAAAGCAATGGCAAGGTGAAGATTGATGGTACGATGGAGATGATTCGTTCAAAAGAGAATGCTAGGCTTTACAACGTTAAGTTACAATATACTATTGGAGCAGCAGCTCCGGATGGTTTGAATAATGTGATGGATATGGTTGAGAGTTTTTACAAAATTCCATAATGAGCAACGTGTGAAACTAGAGGTACTAGAGGATCTTGGGACATACATGCGGAGTGTATCCGATCGCCCTAATCATTATTCTTTTCTTCAATATCCTTCATTAATGATTACTGTATCATATTCGGAATCTATACTTTATTGCTTACCGTCTTTGTGAGCATCCCATTTGGTCCAGCCGTCGTTGATACACAACCCTCCAACTCTCTCGAGAGGTACGATACAGACAACTGAACTGACAGTATCATTGTCCTCATCCTTGCGAAACTCGGTGAGAGAGAAAATCAGCGCTGCCGATGCAGATAAATCTCCCATATTGTCAATCTTCTCATTGTTGTGGACGTGTTTTGCAACTATTTGATAGCCCAGCATCTCTGCCATGCAATCACTGTATCTAAATCTCTAGAGCTCATCTCGAGAACCATCCTTCTCGCATAGACCACAAGAGAACGGACAGTCAACATTCATTACATCTTTAGCATCGTCCTCACAACGTCCATCTTCAGCAAGATCTTTGCAAAGTTTGTAATGATCATAACAGCTTGGGCTTTCACCGCGGTTGACTCTGTCGGACTTGTTGATCACTTTTCCGTATCCTCGAGGGAACTCGTCCTTGAGCACAAGATTAATACTACCAAGTGCTATGAACTTGGAAACGAAGAGACTCATGTGGTTCACTGTTTCATCGTAGGTAAAAATATTCACATTGACACTTCCTGCTCCATCCCACGTGACGACGACTTGGGCATTCGGCATCAAGGCGACGTATAGCGCACCCTCGCCCATTTCATGAAATGACTCCTCCACGTCGCCTGAGCTCATGCTCTTGGTGGCAGCTTTAGCTGCATTGGAAATACTCAATGCTGTCAATGACTCCTCTGCATCTTTCAAGGCAAGCTGAAAAACAGTCTGGAGCCCAATTGCACGTTGACCATAGAATTGCTCCAGGCCTGGTTGTTGGTCATAGTCGTCCTGCTTGAACGTTACTGGGTTGAAATCAGTCTGATACCTCGCTGCTCCACGAATTGTCACCCTACGCAAGTCCGAAAACTTGACGTGGTCATTACGATCCAGCTTGCTCAGAGATTCCCTTAAACGGAGGAAGGATGCCGACGTTCCAGCGTGGACAAGGCCAAAGGACATGGTCTTGTCCCCGTCACCAGCATATATTTCAGAGTAAAACTCAGGCTGATTCACCAGTTCATTATGAATAGACTTGATGAAGGAGGTACGCTGCTCATCTGTCGCATCAAGAATGGGAACGAAGAAGACGAAGGGCTCATCAATATTTGTAATCCATATCCTTACAAAATGATCATGGATAGTAGAAACGTGCTCCGAAGGCGCAAGAGCATCAACAGCCACGACTTGAGGGTAAGATGACATGCTCGAAATCTGTACAAGTGCAGATCCCGCTCTCTTACCACAGAGGACAAACTCCTCTGGAAAGAATTCACCGCCCGAAGTCAATTGCTCACGCCACTTTTGCATTGCAAGACCCTTATCCATCTCATCTTCTTTCTCGGGACAGGAGTAGAATGTGGTCAAGGAGTCATATCCTTTCTTTTCGAGGTTCGCCTTCGCACGGCATGGACTTCCCTTGGGTCCACAAATGACAATTGCATCCTTGCCATCAGCCGCACCAACAACAGTGGGAATGATCTCGTCCAGACCAGCCTCAATAATTGGACCCAACACTGCCTCATCATCACTTGAAGCGTCCAACACGACTGATTTGCTGCTGCCCTCCCTCTCCTCATCGCATACTCCAATTATCGACAAATCAGGTCCAGTCGATTTCAAGTCATCTGCTCGGGTATGGCATCCCCTCACTCCTCCAGTAACGATGCGGTAAGATTGCCAATCTCCTTCCTTGCTCCCAAGCATGTCAAGCACTTTGGAGCGAATGCTTTCTTGCTTCTCAAATCTTCCCCACAGGTGAATGTCAATTTTGCAGTAGTTGGCATCCGGCCAGCTCTCCATTAGAAGATAGCCCTCTTTCAAGACAATCACATGTTTCATACCGCCACTCTTCTCACTGGGTTGAGACGAAGTTGTAATGAAAGTGTATCCCAGCTGCTTCAATGGACCCTCCAATTCAGAAATGGACTCCATATTGGACACATTCTCCGCCTCCACGATCATCAACACGCCCGCATACGCAATGGATTCATCATCGACCTCCTTTGCTGTCCCAGGGGGAAGGCAATCCCGAGGCTCACCCCAATACTTGCTGTAATCCGTCAATGGTCCCCAATGATCATCCCTACCCTCCTCCTGCGGCTTGTAAACCAACGTGTCCACATTCAGCGTCGATCCCTCCACTCCCTTCAAATGATCAAACTTGGGATTCAAAAAGTCCACCTGATCCGTCCCACAAAGCACTAACTCATAGTCACAAATGTAAAACACATCCTGGATATCCAATTGAATGCAAGTATCAAATACCCTACTCAACCTATCGAAATATCCAAAATCGTTCTTCACCATGATCCCTGTTGGACTCAACAACAACTTCATCGCACCGAACACATCCAATCCTTTGGTCACAGTCTTACTCATGACAGTCTCCGACAAATCCAACAATACCAAATCAAACGTCCCAAAGTACTCTCGTGGCAGCAGCGTCAAGCTCTTGGCACCATCGCCAAACCACCATTGAACCCTCGCATCATCAAAATGTGGCTGTGTCTTGAAGTGCTCAAACGAATTACGTGTCACAACCTGATCCAATTCCAGCCCCAATGCCATCTCCAACGAGGGATATTTGAGCACCTCATGTAACAACATGGAGTCACCCCCTCCTACGAACACAACACGCTTGACATCAGTGTACGCGGCTGACAAATGAACGAATGGCTCATGATAATGTGGCCGAAACGTCGAACACTGCTGCATGGTATGATCCAACCAGAGACACTTATCTTCCATGACGAGATTCTCTTCAAAAAAGACTCTTTGATATTGGGAATGCTCCACCGCAACTGTTGTAGTGTGATCGTTATCTTCATCGTAGTCGGTGTCACAGGAGATTAATTTGATTTCAACTTGGCCGAGGTGGTTGATAATATGTATCAAGTTTGACATGGCGCGGCATGATCCGTCGGGGTTGGTTTCTAGACAGTAACTCTGATTTGGTTTGACATCGCCTTTGCCTTCGGAAGAGGAGTCGCTTTGTGTTGCTGATTCTGCGGCATATGCAGAGGGGAACGAAACAACGCCAAAGAGATCAGTGATCACTCTATTGCTGTACAATGCCACTTTCATGATTTGATTTTGGACAATCTTCAAATTGACTTGGCCTTGGCTGACGAAGAGATATTTGTTGGCGATGTTGTAGTGTCCGCTCATCAAGCCAGACGCCATGACGAAGACGGCGAGAACGACGGATAGGATGGTATGTTGCGCACGATAGTCTTTTGTAGCCTTATCTTTCTTTCTTAGGGTGTCGCTGTTGCCAGTCTTTGTCTTTGCAGTTGGGCGACGGCAGCTGTAGCTGTAGGTGAGCATCTTGTGTGAAGAAGCAGCTGTGTCGTTGGCTGAACTTGATTGGTGGTTGGAGCTCATGGTTGTATAAGTAGTATGTTGCTTCATAGTACGATTGGTATTTAGTATCATAGTTTCCAACACTCAAAAGGTATGTTCATTGTTTCTCCTCCAACTCGTTGCCATTGCAGGAGCGGGAGCATGGTTATTAATTATTAACGTATACATGTAGCTGCTGTCAGAGAGAGTGGTAGATGGTTAGTAGTCACGTTCAGGTCTTTTCGTTCTTTCCAACTATCTTTGCTTCTTTGTCGGTCATGGTCAGGTACTTACATCTACGAGCTGTCCTCTTCCACTTTGTGGAGAACAAGTAAATTTTGTGGAGAAAGTGGACAGTGAGAAGGCAGAAATTGCGGGAGATGCCACATCAAACCGGCGTTATTCCGCTTTGTGCTAGAGCAAACCGGTTTTACTCCTTCACCCACTGAGCATTATCAGCATGAGATGATGAAGCGCAAGCAGCATGCAAGCAACGCAAGAGCAACAACCAAACAAGCAGCAAGCCGATCAAGAATAGTATAATTAAGCTGCTGCTAAGCTGCGTGACGCCAGGCGGCGACAAGACAGAGGAGTATCACTGGACGCAATATCTTTGCCATCGACTAAATCCGATAGATGGTAGATAGAAGGTAGGTAGATCAACATACTTATCAAATAGGAGTACACAACAAAATCAGAGTGAAATCATGAGGAGATGCGGACTTGTCATAAGTCGCAATCTTGTAGAGCAGCAGCGCCTTCACTGTGGTTCAACTCTGTCGTCGTCGGCTGCTGTAATACATAATATCGATTTGGATCTTTCATCATTGCGGCATCAATCTTCACGACACGCACAACATATGCATAGAACAAACCGCACCCACACTACAAATTCAAAAGCAACAGTAGCAGCAACCGAAGACGATAACGCTTCTTCAACAATTCATGGAACGATACCAATGCACGGCAAGGGATTGAAAATGGGTCAATATGCACAAGTTCATCGCACTTTCACGCAAGAGGATGTTAATCTCTTTGGTAGACTATCTGGTGATATGAATCCAGTTCATTTCCCACCACCACCAATCACAACATTGTCGTCACAAACAATATCTCCTACAACAACAACAACATCTAACAATGATGAAAAGCTACCAATCGTACACGGAATACTTCTATCCTCCCTCTTCTCCAACATATTCGGCAATCTAATCCCAGGTGCCATCTATCGACATCAATCACTCAAATTTCACAATGCCGTTCATGTTAACGAAGATGTTGTGGGGAGGGTGGTGGTTACCAAGTTGCGACAGATTAATCGCAAGGGTAGAGGAAGAAGTGGTGGTGGAGTGTTGTGTGTGTGTGATACAAGTGTGATCAAGATGGGTGTTGTTGCGCAGAAGGTTGACAATACGACACACGATAGCAACAGCAACAATCCTAATGATAAGGGTAGTAATGAAGAAGAGAATGAAGAGATAGTTTGTATCTCTGGGGATGCGCAAGTGTGGCTTCCGGACTTGCAATTGGTGTATGAGTGTAGAGAGAAAGGGGAATAGAAGATGATGGAGAAGAAGTATGCATGATTCTATAATTTGCAATCTACATTGAGATCGTAATACGTAGGAGTGTGCGGAAATGATGGGAAGAATCTACTTTTATGTTACCATTACAAGATGGAATTGCTACTTTCTTCAGTATTTGCGCGTCTACAATATCCGTAGGTTTGTGTTTGGGTATTGTAGGTTGTGGACGAGAGAAACTTTGGCTTGCTTTGCTTTGCCTTTGTTGCGTTTTCCCATGGCTCTGGACAATGCATTATGCACGTTGGCAGAGTAGAGAGCCAGGTGCAAGAAGTTAGCAAGAATGAAAAAAAACGCGCCCCAGATCCAGTACGCGTAGGTAAGACTGGTGTAGATTCAGTTAGCTTTCAAACAGCCAGGGTACAAAAATTGATGAAAAAACACAAGCTGCTGCATTTGAAACTAATGTTCAGCGGGTTGGTATGATCCGATGTGTCAAAAGGCAAACAATTCAGCTATTTTTTCTAGCATCAAAGTTAGCGTTGTTTCTTACCAGCTCATCGCAACGTTCTTTGTGGTAAGGCCAGCGGGCAACTTGGCATTCGCGAGAGCAATAAATTGCCTGTCGGCATCTAGAGCAACAGCTCGTGTTGCTGCGTTCCACAATCCTACCAGGTAGACTGCATCCATTGTTGTAGCATCCGCTCATCTTTGTCGAGTGCTTCACTTTTTTGTACTTTGTATCCAAGCAGGAGCATGAAATACGCTTCCTAAGAAGCTGACCACCGTATGTTCGTCGCCGCCAAAATATAAATCATTTATTTTGGATTCGTTGAAGTCCGCTTGTCTGTTGCGTCTGATGGCAGAATTATTCTCAAAAATGCAGGCAAACATTGCATATAACCGTGAAGAAATATTGATTCCATCCTCGAGAATGCATCCCGTTGCACTGTATACAAAGAATGAGGAGATCTTCTCCAATTTTGTAGCATCGACCCACACATCAGGATACAACTTATTTGTGGCGGTATAAGCAACTTCGAAAGCGTTTGTAGCCTCCCTCTGCATGAACACCATGATCACGCTCGTGTGAAAAAGCATCAATATACACTTTGCAAAACTTGTCAAGATAATGTCCAGGAGGGTAAAACGATAATCCATGGTTGCATGCCACCGTGTCGATGGCATCAGTTGATTCGCCCCCGATCTGAAGCTGTGCTATCTGCGCTTCGAGCGCCTCCTGCTGTTCCTTGGCCGCTGCGGCCTGTCGCTCCTTGTTGGCCTTCTTCGCCACTCCTTTATTACGTTTCCCCATGGTACTTATTGTTGAGCAATGTCTCGGCGAGAGAGTACCAGGTAGGCTGCTTTCACTCTCCCTCTTGCAATTCAAGAACAAAATATTGTAGTGAA
Organism: Skeletonema marinoi; assembly: GCA_030544225.1. NCBI lineage: Eukaryota > Bacillariophyta > Thalassiosirophyceae > Thalassiosirales > Thalassiosiraceae > Skeletonema > Skeletonema marinoi. The sequence goes on from CM060497.1 coordinate 1,838,863, forward strand.
AAATGAGAGAAGAAAAGAGAGCCAGTTTTCAAGTTCCTGCGTTAGGCATTCACGCAAATCACCAATACCATACACAGTCTTGCCTTTTGGCCTCTACCATATCTTGGCACGAGCAACTTCATAATACCCAGGAAGTAGCCAAGCTCACATGTCATATAGATGTCACCAGCAGAGAACGCCAGCCTTCTCAGTGGACAATAATAACCATGGAAACAAAAATAGCACCTTAGCCTTCTGGGCTTGTCCACCTTTTCGGGTTCGGCCGCGGTCGTCTTCTTCTTGGGCGGCATTGTTATGAGCTGTTTTGCTGGAGAAAATTGTCACAAATGACGCTGCAGTCTTTGCCGTGCTTTTATAAAAGCATGAAACAACCAAATGGTCAAACCACCGTCCGTGAGAGTTCTCTACATTGAAATCCTACATAGTGAAACGAAAGGAACTTGGAATCCTCATGGTCAAATCCGCTAGCATAGGACAAATTCATTTGGAGTGCACTTTTTGAGGTTCTACTTAGCCTCCTGTCCGTCACTTAAATCCTTTTGTGAATCTCCTTTTCCTTGAGGGAGAGGTTCTTTAGGGAAGGCCAAAGCAAGGGCTGTCAAAGGACGGCTGGGCGGCAAAAGCAAGAAACAATGAGGCAGGCAGCAGAGGCGAGGAGGGGGAGTCGGTGGATGTGCAAGAATGGAGATGGAGAAGTCACTAATAGCTATCATCAAATCGACCCTAAATACTATGTCAACATACTCAGCAGCTGGCAGTGATAGGCGTCACAGTGGGCTGATCTGTATTTCCTGATAACAGAATATTATCTGATAGACCATGTTACTAGCCACTTTATACTGCAATCAGACACAACAGACAAGCGGGCTTCAAAATAACGAATGAAATGTTTTTATGGAACGATCATTCGTGTATAGTTATCTTTGCCACCTCCCTCTGTGGACTTTTGGTTGCATCGACAGCGGCCTGGTGTGCACGGAGAGAGAGAGTAGCAGCAAGGTCCTCTTTGCTTTGCTAACCAGGATTTCCTTCTTGAACATCTCAAAAAGCAGTTCGATCGAACCATTGCATTCCTGGTTGGTAGACATTCCCTGGTTGGCAGCTATGATCAAATGTTTTATTGTCTCTCAGCATTTGGTTTGATGGAAGAATCATGGCAGCAGCAGGATCAGGACGATGAGGGAGGTGATTTAGACAATGGTCATGCGGATGAGTGTGTTGGAAATAATCGAAGTGGGAATAGGAAGAATCTTCGTGCAGACTTTAAGAATGACAAAAAGAAGGAGCGAGTGTTGAGTCGAGTATTCAAGAGGGTGATTGGAGAGTAGAGCTAAACTTATACATCTACTTGTACAACTTGATATGTTTTCAACAATCCTCAGTATTGCTGCTGTCCTCAATTTGATAATATTCTTCAGCTGCTTCCCTATGTGGGCTCTTGGTCGCATCTACAGCGGCTTGGTGTGCACGGAGAGTAGCAGCAAGATCATCTTTGCTGACATATCCCTCCTTAAACAAATCCATCAGCGCTTTGATTGAATCATCATCTCCGAGGTTGGCGGAGATGATGAAATGTTTCACTGCTCTTTCGATGTTGCCACTTTCCTCCTCTTCGCATCCAAGATTGAATCTAGCACCGGAACGACCACCAATAGCAGCCTCTTCCAGATGATAAATGTCCTTCCCCCTATCCTTCTCAACTCCATGCCCATAATGATAGAAAATTGACAGCCAATAATGCGCATCAGCATCTCCCAATTCAGCAGCCCTTGCGAAATACTCAAATGCACTACTATACTCTTCTTTGTCGAATTGCCGAATTCCTTCTTGGCGCATCGACAATGGATCGTTCGCCTCTATTCTTTTCATCCTGTTTTTATAGCTCTCTTCATCTGTTGAAGGCGTAGGTTTGCGACAGAATGGGCACTTATTTTCTAACGATGCCTCCGCCTCTCGTATCTTGTTGGCATAATTACAGCCAATGCAAATTATTTTGCTGCAGCATGTCATCAACCTACATTTCGTCTGATCAAGCGGCATAGGTATCATGCAGATCGGGCAATCCCCGAGATAGCTGCTTTCAGGTTGCTTGAATAACAACTCATCACGTAATTCAGCCGCTCGTTTCTTGCATTCTTCATTGTGTTGCGGTATGTGCTCTTTCTGGCACGCATCGCTGCAATATTTCACGAGATCGCAATCGGTTGATTCGCCCCCGATCTGAAGCTGTGCTATCTGCGCTTCGAGCGCCTCCTGCTGTTCCTTGGCCGCTGCGGCCTGTCGCTCCTTGTTGGCCTTCTTCGCAACTCCTTTATTACGTTTCCCCATGATACTTATTGTTGAGCAATGTCGCGGCTGAGGAGGAGCTATTGGACTCCACCTCGAACCTACCGTCCACTATCAAATCAAGAACAAAAAATGAGTGGAAAAATGACGAGAAGAAAAGAGAAAAGAGAGCCAGTTTTCGAAGTTCCGGAGTTAGGCATTCACGCAAATCACCAATACACAGTCTTGCCTTTTGGCCTCTATTGTACTTGGCACGAGCAACTTCATAATATACTTCCTAAAGCTCACATAACCTGCTAAATTAGATGTCATAAAAGATGTCACCGGCAGAGAACGCCAGCCCACTCTCTCAGTGGACAACAATAACCATGGGGAACAAAAAGACGCACCTTAGCCTTCTTGGGCGCGGGCTTGTCCACCTTTTCGGGTTCGGCCGCGGTCGCCGTCTTCTTGGGCGGCATTGTTATGAGTTCTGGAGAAAATTATGACAAATGACACTGCAGTCTTTGACGTGCTTTTATGAAAGACAACAACCAAATGGTCAAACCATCGTCTGTGAGAGTTCTCTACATTGAAATCCTACACAGTTGAAACGAAAGGAACTTGGAATCCTCATGGTAGAATCCGCTAGCATTGGACAAATGCATTTGGAGTGCACCTTTTGACTGCACTCTAGCCTCCTGTCCGTCACTGAATTAATCCTCTATCTAGCTGCAAGCTCCTCCTCGAGAGAGAGAGAGCGACAGGCTCTTTGTAGAAGGCCAAAGCAGGGCTGTCTAAGTCCAAGGGACGGTTGGGCGGCAAAAGTAAGACACAATGATATGAGGCAGCAGCGGCTGGCAATGCAGAGGCGAGGAGGGTGAGTCGCTGGATGTGTAAGAATGGAGATGGAGAAGTCACTAATAGCTATCATCAAATCGAACCTAAATACTATCATACTCAGCAGCTGACAGTGATAGTGATAGGCGTACAGTTACAGTGGCTTATCTATATTTCCTACAACCGATTATTATCTGATAGACCATGTTACTAGCCACTTTATACTGCAATCAGACACAACAGACAAGCGGGCTTTATGTGTTTTCTATGGAACTAACATACGTTGGTTAGCTTCTTTTCATACTCCTGCTAGATTCTAGCTATCTTTGCCGCCTCCCTCTGTGGACTTTTGGTTGCATCGACAGCGGCCTGGTGTGCACGGAGAGCAGCAGCAATGTCATCTTTGCTGACATATCCCTCCTGAAACAAATTCATCAGCGCTTTGATTGAATCATCACTTCCCTGGTTGGCAGCTATGATCCAATGTTTCACTGCTCTCTCAATATTGCCACTTTCCTCTTCGTCGCATCCAAGAAAGTATCTAGCTTTAGGATGACCTCCGATAGCAGCCTCTTCCCAATGGTGTAACTGCTTTACCCTGTCCTTCTCGACGCCTTGTCCAACATAAAACATTCCTGCTAGTCTGCAGTGGGCTTCCATCTCTCCCAATTCAGCAGCCTTTGTAAAGTACTCAAATGCACTGCTATAATCTCCTTTCTTGAATTGCTTTGATCCTTTTTGGCACATAGCTTCTGGATCATTCGCCTCTATTCTTTTCATCATCATTGCGTCAGTTTTATCCTTTGCTTGTATAGGTTCTCGACAGAATGGACATTTGTGTTCTAGCTTCCCTTCTATCTCTCTTAACATATTGGCATGAGTGCAGCCTTCACAAATTACTTTGCTGCAGCATGGCATTATGATAGATTTCGCTGGATCAAGCGGCATAGGTAAACAGCAGATGGGACAATCCCCGCGATGTGTGCCATCTGGTTGCCTGAACAAAATCTCGTCACGTAATTTAGCCGCTCGCTTTACACAAACTTCTTCGTGCTGCGGCCTGTGCTCTTTCAGGCATGCATCGCTGCAATATTTAACGAGATCGCAACAGCGCATTCCATCAATTTGAGTTCATCAACTTCTGCGATACCGATGCCGCAATAGGCACAAATTGATATTCCTAGCGACATGTTATCTGCGCAAAATTTGTCAAGATAATGTCCTGGTGGATAAAAAGATAATCCATGGTTGCATGCCACCACGTCGATGGCATCGGTTGATTCGCCCCCGATCTGAAGCTGTGCTATCTGCGCTTCGAGCGCCTCTTGCTGTTCCTTGGCCGCCGCGGCCTGTCGCTCCTTGTTGGCCTTCTTCGCCACTCCTTTATTACGTTTCCCCATGGTACTTATTGTTGAGCAATGCCGCGGCTGAGGAGGAGAGTACTTGGAACTTGCACTCCACCTTACTACACAATCAAAATCAAGAACAAAAATAGTGAAAAATGACGAGAAGAAAAGAGAGCCAGTTTTCAAGTTCCTGCGTTAGGCATTCACGCAAATCACCAATACCCACAGTCTTGCCTCTATTTGGCACGAGCCGCTAAAATATAATACCCAGGAAGTATTGAAAGTACTTCAATATGATCAGCAAGATGTGTCTTTGGTAGCTGTGTATCATAATGTGCATAGCTAATCATTCTCTCTCATTAATTGAGAGAGAAGCCGGAAATAAGTATACTACAATGCACGCAGAAGAGAAGCAGCTAAAGCCCAATCAAGGTGGAGGGCAATACAGCAAGGATAACTGGCGTCATGTAGCAGACGATAAAGTAATGCGTAGAAGAACCACGGTGAGAATGTACGAGCTACTCATCGCTGAATTCATGAAGAATGACAAATACTCGGTCGAATGGAAACGAAAGCTGCCGCTATTGGTACGTCGTCTCGAACTCATGCATTATAGCAAGTCGTCATCAAAAGAAGTGTACATGGATGTTTGTCCAAAGAAGATGATGAAGCAATTGAAAACGCTTGTTCGAGATATTTACATGGAGAAGAGGCAAACGTAATCGAGTGGCAATGTTTGATAGCCAATCATAGATTAACTGCAACTGTAACATCAATTGCTTGAAAATAGCCCGTCACGTAACCGATAAAATTCTTCGGCTACATCCCTCAGCGGACTCTTGGTTGCATCTACAGCGGCCTGGTGTGCACGAAGGGCAGCATCAAGAACCTCCTTTTCAACATATCCCCCCTTGAACATCCTCATCAGCGCTTTGATTGATAAATCATCTCCGAGGTTGGCAGCGATGATCCAATGCTTCACTGATCGCTCGATGTTGCCATTCTTATTCTCTGAGCACGCAAGATTAAACCTAGCTTCAGGATGACCACCAATAGCAGCCTCTTCCAGATGGTGAAATTCCTTCCGACTATCCTTCTCAACACCAAGCCCATCACTATACAAATGTGACAGCCAATAATGCGCCTCGGCATCTCGTAAATGTTGGCATCTGTGATGGGATCTCTGTTGGCGCACGTGTTTGCATGACGCGTTGTACGAGGTGTTGGAGTTGGACGACGTGTTGCTGTTGTGTCCAATGGGTTGGACGACGTGCTGGATATGGTGTTGGAAGAGGAAGAGTTGTTGAACTTTCCGTTTTCTGATCATATCCACCTGAAACACCGTGACCATCATCGTCTTCACCACTCTCGATGTTGAGTTTCCTATTCCTACGTCCATACGCATCTTCGTCGCAATCCTCTTCCACCTCATCTTCGATTGATGCTGCTACATCCACATTCTTGGCTCCTTGTGTCTTTGATGCAACCACACGGTATGCGTAAGTGCCGCCACCGGAAACGGAAAGGAGGACAACGCATAAAGTGAGCAAAATTCCTACAGCGGCCCATGCCCATTTCCCCCTACCGAAGATACCACGACCACGCTCAGGCTCGGGCTCAGGCTCAGGCTCAGGATTTTCAACTTCGAGGACAAACATCTCTTCATCGGCATCGGAGATCGTGCCTGTATATGTATACAGGCACGATGGACTTCAACTCCCTCATCGGGCTCGGTTCCGCTTAGTGGATGACAAGTTACCACCGCCATCTTGATCGATCTGTTTGCAATTCAAGATTATGATCTGATAAAAAGTTGTGTTGAAAGACGAATAAGGAAGAAGGGGCTCATTGTACCGATTCGCAATGATTGTTACTCTAGGGAAGGGCTCTTTGTCTTTGTCAAGATCTCAATCTCATGGACAAATAGTGGCTCTTTGGTGGATTCTCACAGCAAAAGGGCTCTGGTACCTGAACAAATATGTCCATCCTTGGTTCATCCTAAATTGTTTGAGTCTTCCGACCAATTTACGGCCGTAGTTACGACCGTAGTTGCAATTACGGTGACTCTGACAATGAACAGAGACCTTACTAACGTGGGCACGCCCAGTGGGCTAAGCGCTCTCTTCGCCGTTTTCCCTATTCTGCTGCTGCAGTGCGATTTTATCACATTTTAGTTAGTGATTTTTGTTAGAGAGCAGCTCTAATGGCCAAAATTAAATTTTGGGGAGATGAATTATAGACCTAGACCGAGGTACTATCCTTTTGGTGACTATTATGCGAGTATATTCTCTGATTTTCCCGTGATGAGAGTGTATTTTCTCGCCGAGATATGCATATAACTGTACCACTAGCTTTAAGGTTTTTTGTCTTAGCCAAATTTGGCTAGCACGACCCACTGTGCGCAAACACATGCATATCTCAGCGGGAAAATGGAATTTCGGCATGAAAAACATACTTATAGTATTCCCATTATAGTCGCCTAAAAGATAGTACCACTGGAAATGCATATTAATCAACTCCCCAAAATTTAAATATGGCCATTGGGCTGCTCTCTAGCTAAATTCACTAACTAAAATGTGATAAAATCGCACTACAGCAGCAGAATAGGGTAACCAAGAGATGAGAGAAGAAGTGGGATGCGTTAGTAAGGTCTATTAGAGTGTCCACGCATTTCAAATTCCGACCCCAAATTTTGTACCTTTGAGGTCAGATTTTGAGGTCAAATTTTGGGGTCGGAATTTGATGCGTGGACACATAAAGCAAATTTTGACCCCAAATTTTGACCTTCGGGAACTCTTTTTGGGGGCTCTTCCCCCTCTTCACCTAAAAACCTCCAAAATTTGGCCCAAAGGTTCGGAATTTAAATTTTGGACCTTTCCTCGGAATTTGAAAAAGGTCCAAAATTTGACCTTCGGAATTTGGACCAAAGGTTCGGAATTTGACCCAAAAGGTACAGAATTTGGGGTCAGAATTTGATGCGTGGACACTCTATTGCAATAGGACACTAGTACTGCTTATCGAGTCGAGTCGAGTCGAGTAAAGTCCGCCCTACCGACCAGCAACAACTTCTACCTTCCACAACACGATGATAAGTAGTTTCATGTCATCGGCACCATGAGCAACAATACGAGAGCCGCAGGTGCTGCCCCATCATCTCAAAGCATTGCCTTTGATTTTGGAGGTGGCACCGTCGATGATGATGCTGCCAATAAAAATGCCCCCGTCTTTCGCTTTGACAGCAACAACAACAACAACAACAATGACGACAGTGCCGACATGAGCAATAACAATGCTGCGCCATCACGCCCATCGACCAATCACAACAGTCCAACTGAAACTACTCCAAACGAACCACCGAGAAAGTGTGCCTCCTGCGGCAAAACAGAAAACGACGAAGGCATCAAATTAAAGAATTGCACCGCCTGCCATCTCGTTCGATATTGCGGCGTAGAATGTCAGCGAGAGCATCGTCCACAACATAAAAAGGCATGTAAAAAGCGAGCTGCTGAATTACGATGCAAAACACCCAACGCTGTCATTGTCGGTGGTGGAGGAGGGGGGAAATTGTCCAATAATGATGAATTGGACTCGGATAGACTTGCTCGTATGGTGGAAAGCGGGGATATTTCTACCGATCGAATTTTATTCGCTTGTCCACAAGATGTGGACATTGCACCCGGAGCAGATTTCAAATCTGCCATAGATGAGGCGAAACTTATTGCGGACCGTCGCATGGTGTTACAGCAGGCACATCTTCGGTTCAGCACTCTCTCTAGAGTGAGCTATAATTCCGGATTAGACTTTGAACGGTATTATCGAGATTTGTACGAGGATATTCAAAAATATCATGATGTATGGTTTGACAAATTGTTCAATGTGGACAATCCAAATCCTACCCATGCGGAGTTTACGACGGGGATATTGGGTACTCTTTGTACCATTCTTCGTCAGCGGGGGGATTTGGAGGAGTGTGCGGAGATTATGAAAACGTACATGGCGGTGTTGACGCGGTATCAACAACAAACGGAGGGGTGTGGTGTTGCCGCTCAGGTGGATTGTTGTGAGGGGCTCACGTTTAGAGCGAATCTTATCCGTTGTAATCTTGGTGTGCAGCTTGGGGATAAGGAGATGGCAATGACGGCTTTTCATGATGTGGTGAAGTATGAAAAGAAGGAAAAGGCGGCTGGAAGATATACTGATGACAGTTGTCCTGATTTGGATGGCATGTTGGAATGTTTCTTTGGTCATAGAGATTATGATAGGATCGATGATGATGACATCTTCAACGCCCTGACATTCATGGATAAAGAGTGCAATAAGGATGGTCCTCAATTAAAGCCGAGGGAGTGTGGCTACTACAACTGTGACAAGAAAGAACAGATGAGTGGGGATTTCAATCTGTGCAGTAAGTGCCATAAGCAGCCTTATTGCGGTAAGGAGTGCCAAGTAAGAGATTGGAAGATTCATAAATTGCTTTGTTGCGGCAAAAACAAGACTGACATCGAGGATGACACTTTACTCATGATCATGGAACTTATGGTTAAAAATTATGCTACCACTGCGGATGCTCGTTCCGAAATCAAGATTACAAGTCGTCAAAAGGACGCTGCTTCAGCTGCTCTTTTAAAGAAGCTCATGAAGTTATTCACTGGAGAGTTCAGTCATTTCAATTCTCAACAAGCGGTGGGTGATGCTGGAACTAATCCTGCCTTTAGTCAAGCTCTTGCCGACTTCTTCGCCCAGCAGCCCGGTTATGACAAGGTTTGGTCAGTGCTCCGAGTTGGCTACCGAGAGAGCTTAGAAAAGAAAAGGGAAGCCGTGAGTCGTTCAAACACTTTGACATTGAATGAAAGTGTCATCCGCGGTGCATGCGAAGAGATCGCAAAACATTCTACATTGACCATCGGGAACGTCATGTGTGATGGAGATTCAAGTAGAAATCTGTCGAAGCACCACCTTCTTATTGATGCACTTGTTGAACACACGAAGGAGTTTTTGAAAGAACATAAGGAGTATGACTCATATGCGGGTCTGCAGAAAGTTGGATACAACCCTGACTACATGCTTATAATCTCCAAAGTTATTTGTGAAGTGTATGAAGTTGAGATGGATGAGGAAGGCAACTTTACGACTTAATTCTCTGAAACACTTAAGTAGGGGTTATTTTTAAGATGATTGTTCATGCCATATATAGCCTACCATAACTACTTGTATTACTCTAAAATGCCTATAGCTGCTCAGTTGGCATTGCCACACAACTGCAACAACGACCTCACAATCGGGAACTCCTTCTTCGTCTCTACCGAAAGCGGTGCATTCCCTGGCCTGACTGAGACAACCGCCCTCATTCCTGCATCACGAGCTGCATAAATCTCCGCCTCCAAATCACTCACGAAAACAACCTCTTCGGGTTTGACCCCAAGAGCCGATGCAATAGTTTGATAACTTGCCGCCTCTTTCTTCGACCCCGAAGTGGTATCAAAGTGACGACCACCAAAGTACTCAGTAATATCTCCCTTCTCAGTATGCTTAAACAGCAACTTCTGCGCCGCAATACTTCCCGAGCTATATATGCACACCTTGACATCATTGGCCTTGCACCAATCCAACATGGGGAGGAAATCAGAATAAATATGTCCCACGAGCTCACCGGAGGCATACCCCGATTTCCACATCTTTCCTTGAAGAGACTTGAGTCCTGTGGCCTTGACATCCGAACCCATTAATGCCTTGACAATGTCGATGATTGTGTGTTGTAGATTCATCTGTTTAACAACGTGATTCGCGTCCAAAGCCTCCACATCAGCAATTAATTCTGCCAAGGTCGTCTTCTTCTCTTCATCCGTCATTTTGGCAACGTAGGATTCCAGATTTTTCAGCACATACGGGAACAACACATCCTTGACAAACGAGATAGACGTAGTCGTGCCCTCAATATCCAATAACAACACTTTGGAATCACGGGGTACAATCGGAACATCAGTCTTATCCGAACATTCCAAATCAGCATCATTGTTCGTCGCCGAACTTCCATTAAATGCCGGTCCTTCAGTCTTTTGTCGCTTTGCAGGTGGAGAAGAATTGCTACCACCATCATCCATCTCCACATCCTCATCACGATACGTCCCACTCACGGGAACAACTCCACTATCCAACCCCATCCCCTTCATCTTCACCGCCGTTTCAAACAAATAATCAAAACTCTCACACTGCGCCTTGGCCTGTTCCCATGAATCACCCCATGCATAAATCCCATGCCGACGGACCAATACCGCATTACACTTTGGATATTTCAAAATAGCCGCATCCAACTGTTCCGCTAGTAGATCTTCCGTGGGACGATTGTCAATAATCGGCACCTCCAATACCGAATCATACGAGTGATTACCAACACCCTTGAGCATTTCCAAGTGGGTGATACGAATCACATCCGATTTTTCCGTGGGGTCAAGCAGTGTCGCCAATTGAGCATACATGCTATGCGTATGAATCACACACATGGCCGAGGGGACACGTTTGTACACGACATACCATAATGGGGTACATGCCGATTGACGAAGCATGGGAGTTTTGGGAGGGGCAACGACATTCCGTTCCATGTCGAGTTCGAATACGTCATCTCCTACCATATCTTCCTTTTGGACACCACTGGGTGCAACAAAGATGCGGTAGGGGCGATTTTCGGATGGTCCACCGACTCGGATGGAGACTCCCCCACCTGTACCGGTGGCCCATCCATGTTTGTAGAAGCATTCGCATAATTGGGCGACTAGGGCTCTGACAGTTTTAGCTTCTTCAATGAGACATCCTGTCATGATGGATTGGCCACTACTGGATTCTTTGTGAACGGCGTCTAATTCAGTGGTTCCTTTGCCAATGCGACTCCAGGAGGATTGAAAGTTGATCCATCGACGGTGGTGGCTGTAGAGCATGAGACGACCGGAGCGGGTGTAGGGATGGAGTGTCATGGTGGGTGTGAATTGCGGTGGGACTTGGCCATTGGTCCATCCTGAGCCGGGTGCTGTTGTTTCTTCATTGTCGTCATCGCCCTTCTTTTTAGTAGTAGTGGTCAAAGCTGCTGCATTTTTCTCATCCTCGTGAAAGAATTTGTCATCTTCATCTGAGGAATAATTGTCAGGCGTAAAGGCGGGCAGGGATTGTTGGCGTGGTCCCATGGATCGGCGTGGAGGTGCATTACTGCGGGTGGGTGCGTCGGCTGGTGCCTGGATGGAGACGCGCTTTTTGGATCCGTTGGTTGACATGGTGGATGATGATTTTTTGCGTTTGAAATTTTTATGTGTGTCTATCTGTCGTGTTCACAACATGTTCGTGTGTGCAGATTTTATAATTGTTTTGCAGCATTCATGCATTCCATTCATGAAAGCAATAATCAGATATCAGTTAGAATTGCAGGGTACAAAGATGGTGAGAAGAAATAATGCATGACAGATGTGTCAAAATACAACGCTAGATGTCAACTCTTGAAGGCGCAGCGTTCAAAATCTCAGCCGCCCCTTCTCCAACCATGACGACAGAGGAGTAGCTCACCGATCAGCCAACACTTACCACTCTATTAGTAACCCTTCCTTTGCTTACTGTGATGAACAAGGCTAGTAGCAACAGAGGTGAACGCAACGGCAACAACATGCAAGGAAACAATGATGCAAATTTTGATTTTTGGAAGAAGGTTTGGTCGGTCTGTCCTCCGTCCGTCAAGACATAAAGAAGATGATGCTTGCTTCTTGCATTGCATGCAGCATCATGACGAGAAGCAAGAAGCAAAGCCGCTTCTGTTCATCTCTCATTATCAAATGTTGGTATAAGTATTAAGTATGAAGTCGTTAGCATCATCACGTGAGTAGTATGCTGTCGTCTTTTGGTAAGGCGTGTTGCTGGTTTTCGTTTGATTCATTTCAGCTCTGTAACATGATGTGCTATGTGCTCTCTGTTATCAAATGCATCGACAGTCAAGGCGCTCCTCATCGTAGGCATGTCGGCTCAAGCCGTCGCCATTAATATCGACCATGAAAAAGATGAGACCGATCGTGTTTCTTCTCTTCGTGGATTCAAGCCAGATTACATTGAGAAACTCTATTGGACAGAACATCACGAGTCGGGTTATCATCATTGGAACAATGGGCATGACAAGAGTGATAGCAACAATGAAGCACCAAATTACTCGTTGACAGTAAAAGAACTACTTGATACCGCACTAGCATCAAGGAATGCTACTGCCATAGCAACACAACTCGCCGAAGCATCAGTGGCTAATGATTATGATGCCGTCAGAGAGGCAGTCGGAAATCTTAATTCTGCGGCATACCTTGCTCGAAATGAATCAGTTCTGGCTTGTGCATTTTTGCCTGCAGAAGAAGAGGAAGACGAAGAAGAAAATATCGATATTGAAAATTTGATCCAGAATATTACCCATGTCGAAGGGATTGCAAATGCTATTGGCGAAGCGGCGAGCATGACGACATCGGCAGCGGAAGGGGCCATTGTGGCAATTAATGCGGCTGACCCCGTTAAAAGTGTTGTGTCATCGGCAGTCTTTCATACAAAAACTCGAGCGGATACTGTTGTAACTATGGTCGAACAATTGACTATGATGATGATTAGTAATGCAGGAGGTGGACCCGGTGATAAGAATTAAGTCAGAGGAAGGCATATCATTATCTGCTTTTACATCTTGTCATTCAGCACCGTAGACAATTCATTACTGTTGGGCGAGAGAGGCACGTACAAATACAAGTCTAAATATCGATAGTGTTGTTCTTTCCATTTACGTCGATTACGTATTTCCTATTCTTTAAGTGCGAACAAATTCATCTACTAGAAATACGATGTCCCCAAATGTGCTACTTCGACACGGACGGCTTTGTTGTCATCTTCTTCCATTGATGGTCGCTCTCTAGAGCTGACTCCCTCTTATTGTCTCCACCCCATCACGTAAAGCCTTGTACTTTGCAATCGTCTCTTCCAATTTCTTCTTGGGCAAAGGCTTTGAGAAAAAGTCGGTGAAGCCGATTCCCTCGCATTCACTTTGAATGTCATCCCTCTTTTCTCCCGTGAGAGCCAATATTGGAATGTCCATCATTTTCAGCTCTTCTCGAATCAACTTTGTTGCCTCCAACCCATCCATTACGGGCATTCTCAAATCCATCAATATCAAATCGAATTGTCCCGGCATCGATTTCTGGAGAATGTCAATAGCAACTTGACCATTTTCAGCACGTTGTGTAGAACACTTTATCTTCTTCAGCTGCATGCCCAAAAGCCTGGCACAAATGTCCGTATCCTCCACAATGAGCACAGAAAATGGCATGGAAGCCTTGACACCACATTTTGCAACCGCTGCAGGTGGTACTGAATCGATATGCTTGCTTTTCTGAGCGGTATTTGCCATAGTACTATCATCACCATCGTTTGAAGTTGCAGCTGAGCTATCGGAGGATACAAAATTGCCAAATTCAGCATCGTCCTCACGCTTGCGCTTTTTGTTATCCGACTGTCCACTCTGGACAAACGAGATTTGAGTAGGTGGAAGGCCCTTTTTCGGAATCGTTTCTGTCTTGAGCACTTCGTATTGATCATCCTCATCGCCATCTTCAATCTTGTTTGGTAGAGTGAACCAAATCCTCGTTCCACCCGAAAACTCGGCATCATGTCTCAAGTCTCCTCCTAACATTCGGACTAAATGATATGACACGGGCAGACCTACGCCAACACCATTCTGCTTAAGGTTCCTCAGCCCTTCTTCCATCTCTGCACGTGCCTTTTGCAATTCATCTGGGTCATCCTGACTTCCACGATTGCCAATAGCATAGCGGTGGGATCCACCGTTGACTGCACCGATACCACTGATGGTTGCATCGAGGCAAGTTCCAGGTGGGAGACCTTTTCCATCATCCATAATCTCCACGAGAACCGATCCTTCGCTGTTATTAGTAGCACTAGGTGGGGAGGATGTGATTTGAAGAGTTACGCTCCCACCAGGATTTACTTCACGAACCGCATTCTCCAAGAGATGTTGCAATACCCTCAACAACACCTGACGATCGGTGTTTAGAGCAGTAGATCCACCTTCCCCAACCAAATTGACTGACACAGAGATGCCATCGTCACCTCCATTCATACGAAGGTCTCTAAACTGGATCTTCTCAATTGCTTCGATGCCGACATTACGCAGGTTGAATGGGGAGAATTTAGTGCGTAGCAGTGCACCCTCATCTATAAAGGGGGAATTAAGAAATGGGGTAAGTATCCATTCACGACTACGAAGAGGTAATGTGATAATGAATACAAAAGTTCTTTCACTCACCAAAACGTGCAAGATCTGAGACATCTGCAATCATACGAGCACTCCCCGAGATGGTCTCAGATGCCCTCTCCAGCAACTCAACACTATTCTGACGCTCCGTCTCATCGAATTTTTGAGTCTGAAGTCGATCAGAAACAACCTCAGTCGTAGCTTTGAGTGCATGAAGGGGTCCCATGATGTGGTGGAGGGTGCGGGAGAGGAAATTGTCTAGCATCCTTAGACTCTGCAGTAAGACATACAAAGAGGATGAATAATATTAGAAGACTGTACATTGAATGGAACCATTGCAAAGAAGTCAAGGTAGAACAACATAATATATCCACACTTCAAACTCACCCTTTCATTCTCATCAAGCAACAACTGCACCCTCGCATCCCTAATCTTCCTCGCCGTATCATCCCGAATAAAACACCTCGTATGCCCAAAACTCCCATCCTTCTTATACGCAACATTCGAATCAATCAACAAATGAACAATCTTCCCCTCCTTCGTCCGAAACCTCACCGGAACATCCGCAATAGCATTCCCACTACCCAACTGTTGAAAAATTTCCAATACCAACTCTTTCTCATCAGGACAAAAGTTCATGATGGGTTGTCCAATGTATTCTTCGGCTGTGTAGCCTAGGACGTTTAATTCGGTTTGGTTTGCCCAGAGGACTGTGCCGTCGGAGTTTAGCCAGTGCATGGCTATGGGTGCGTTTTGGAAGAAGTCGATTAGTTCGGCGTCTCTTGCTCTGGAGAGAGTGTAGTGGATAATATAAAGCATACGGAGTTAGTCAATATTATAAATGATGCAAAGAAGAATAAAGAGACATCACTGATGCAAAGTGCACACATCATAAGTTATGCAAACATCATAAGTTATGCACATGATATGGTCAAAGACACAACACCTTCTTACCGATCACTCTCCTCAACCTCATTCACCAAATTCCCATACAAAATAACCGCCTCAGCACCCCCCTCCTCCTCCTCCTTGACCGAACCAATCGTCCAATCAAAATACTTTCTCACCGGAAGCCCCGCCTCATTCGTACCCAGTGTCAACATTTCCACATTGCGAATGGTCGTGTGGGTGAGTCCCCACCAGGAGACTACCCCGTCTCCATTGTACTTGAGGGAATTGGATACTTTGTTGATGGCGTTGCGGAATTTGGTCCGGTTTAATTCACTAGCAACTGTGGGAGCAGAAGCGCCAGTGGTGGCGGCAGTGTGGCCATCGTCATCATCACAAGCTGCATTTGAAAACTCCCATTCTTGATACTTGTAGAGTGGTCCAAAGATGTTTTCAAAGGTGGAGTTCACTCCGATGGGTTTGCCTGTGTTGGGGTCGAGTGCGATTATGGAGAGGGGGCAGGTGTTGGGCAGGGAGAGGAATTTGAGGGTGGATTGTAGGTTGCTGCTGGATGACATTCTTGATTGGAGTACTACTGTTGGTTATGTCCGTTTTGCACATCAACTTCATCAACTGAGCAGATTATCTCTGTGGCTTATTGTAAGGTGTTGATTGTTCTTGTGTTCCATTCAAGTATGGAGATTGGAGATGTTGTAAAAGGGTGGATCTGATGAGATCGTGCTTTCTGATGCATCTTCAACTAAAACTTCAAGTTCAATGCAGAAAGAATCGAAAAGAGCATTCTTTGCGACACTTCTTGACTCACAAGTGAACTTGTTGGGGACTTGGGACAGTCTTTCCTTGACTTGATTTGTCCTGACGTCTCTTAGCTGCTGACATCCACGACCAAAGGATTTATTAACCCTTGTACATCTGTCGTGACCCGGGTCTTGATGTCAAAAGATGCTCGAAGATGATGAAATACGCATCGCCAGCAAGATAGATGCTACCATATGCTGCTCTGAATGATCTGAGTTTCAAATGCTGCTGCTGCGGAACTTCATCTTTCAGTTTGTTCTGATATCAACAATCGCAATGACGTCAGCGCTTCAAAGGCAGTGGGGCAAGGTAATCAAGGTAATGTCATCCTCAACATCATCGGCATCTCCCTCATTTGACATCTTACAAATCTTCATGAAAGATGATGGCACCTTCCCCAACAACGAACACTACCCCACACTAATCTACAAAGATGCATTCCACGGCAGTGAATCCGACGGTCGCCGGCTCATTGTCAATAAAAACGAGTGGACAGAGCCATGGGTTTGGGGAATATTTTCCTATCATCACTATCATACAAAAGCGTGGGAATTATTGCTTTGTGTATGCGGCTCGGCCTCAATTCAACTAGGTGGTGATGATGGCCCAACAGTAAAGATTGATAAGGGTGACTTGGTCTTGATTCCGCCTGGGGTGGCGCACAAGCAACTAGAGGAGGGGGGTGGATTTAGTTTACTGGGATCTTATCCAACGTTTAGGTTTGATGGGAGGATTGATACGTGTAGGGGTAAACCGACTGATGAGGAACGAAAAAGGATTCAAGAGTGTTATGTGCCAAAGACTGATCCGATGTTCAACTTGAATATTGCTGAATTTTGCAGTGGTAGCTCTCAGTGGAGTGAAAGTGACTTGACTTGATGAGCAATCAGAGGTACAATATGTAGTTGATGAAAAAAAACTTCCATTATGAGCAACAGTATACACCGCTGCTTCGTCGCATGCACAAAATCAAAGCAAAGTATACAACTTCTCAAAGCAAAAGTGAGCAACACACGAGTATAAATACTCTTCTGCTCAACTATGGTACACCCTTATGCTCTAGCCTGTGTTGATGTTGCATCAAATATCAAATACTGCAGCTGCAGATCACAACCACCAACGCAAACATGAAAGCAGCATCATCACAGGAACTCTATGAATCTGCAAATGATGTCTTCATCGGCAGCTCTTCATGGTGACTTCTCAATTATTCTGCAGTGATTTCCTCGCCTACTTATTGGCAGCATGATGTGTTGCTGCCACCATGTTGGTGAACCCGGAAATCCCTCTGCTCTCATACTCATTCGAATTCGACATCCATCGACATTCGAGAGAGGTGGGGAGTACATAGTGACTACTTTGGAGCATGTCGAATCAAAAGGTGAGGAATCAACATCAACAACAGAATGAGAATAAGAAGGTGAAGGTGGTGGTGGCCTCTGCCTCTGGTGCTGGTGACGCATCTCCACATCCACAGCTGCCAAGATTCTATCTGCCACACAATAGTCTCAAAGGATGAACCTCTTTGTTTGTGACGCTGCCATATTACTGTAAAGTTAAAGTGTATAAAGTCGTTATCACAGTAGATCAGCATTCTTCTTCAAATCACTATTTCTAGTCTGTATGTGCCGTGGTCGCGGTATCAGCCATCTTCCATTTGCAAGGCTCATTTCAAACATCCGCCAAATATGACAAATGCCCACTATACCGCTGCTTCACTGCATCCACAAAATCTACATCCCCATTCCTCACAAGCAACTTATACAACTTCTCCACCTCCTTTTTCGTAAACTCCAATGGCTTCTTGTGTACATTCATTTGAGGCATATCCAAATGTTTCCAACCTGTATAGTTCAGCACTTGCTCCATAAACTCGGTATGATCACCTAAACTGACCACATCAAAATGCCGTTGTAACAATTCGATACCCCGTCGTACCTTTTCTTCCTTTGTAACATTGTGTGGATTGCGTCCCGTGGGTCCATTGATATTATACAAGAAGAAATCCAACATTGTAGCCCACTTTCCCGTACCACTAGGTTGTTCCAAGTGATCCATCCATTCCTCTCTTGTACCATTCTTCTGATTCAAAATTTTGTATAGACTCATGGCATGATTGAGTGGATCGCGTAGCATGATTGTGTTGATCATTTGGCACCCTTGACTTTCCACTGTGGCTCTCCATTTGTACCACAAGTCTTCGGTGGAGTTTAATGGAGGTTGGACTAGATGGTACTGTCCACTCCTCCATTCATTTGCAGCCAAATTCTCCACATGAGCATTCATACCCTCGATAAATGCGTCGTGAACTTGGTGTTGATTGGGACGGAACTGTCCATCTCTACCAATGGAACGAGTCCATTTTTGATAAAAGGTAATGTTGCCATTGGTTGGACGAGCATATTTACGGAACCAGTTGGCGATGGATGCTCCACCAGTAGAAGGGACATGGAAGAAGAATACGACGCCGCAGTTGTAGGGGGTTGAACCGCGGGGATGTGTTGCTGCGGTCGGAAGTAGTTTGGTGGCTGTTGTTGAAGGATTGTGATGAGGGTTGCTCGACGCTTGATGCTTTCTTCTACTCTGATATTCTAGTACTGGATAGTCAAGGTAGGCTTCGTCATAGTCAGATGATCCCCTTGTCGATTTTGATAGTGAGCTGTGCATAGTTGCAACATTGAAGAGTAGAGATGGAAGGAATACGAGGAATATTGCCATTCTGGGTATTGATTTGTTCCTCCGATTGTCGGCGGCGACGGCTGGTAGTTGTTGACTGTTACTCATGATGGTTATCACTTTATATGATGGACGACTCTATGAATGTACGCAGTGCTGGCGGAGTAACATAATGATGTGTCTCTCATCTTGGTGTCTCTCGCTAGCAGTGGCTCTGATGGACGAAAAAGCAAGGAGGTGACAATTTACTGAGAGTTACCGTTGAATTGGCCAAGATTTGCAAACTTCATTGTGGTCTGTTTCTTCGTCGACAGTGCTGCTGCTCGTACGAACCCGGTGGACAGCTTAAAAGAAGAGGCAATGCCATAGGCTATTGATTATGCTGAGATGGAGACGTAGTGTTGGTTGATTCCAGCAAAGGCAGCATGGTAGGTGATCACAGGCCATCGCGAGATAGATGATGTTGGCGGAAATAATGTATGGTAAGTTAACAAGTGTTAAACCCAGTCTTTCCTCGGGTTCTATCTACCTGTCTGTTTCAGGGGGTAGCATTCAAAACATCATAGAAACAAGAGGGGGTAGGTATCTTAAAACCTATGGACATCAGTATTTTCAAGGGTGTACACTTCATGGAGACACCTCCACCGACAAAAATCTAAAATCTACGCCCACCTCACCCCTACCACCGGGGACTAGACAGCAGGGAGAAGAGAGAAGCCAGAACTTGCGACTCTCTTCTTTCTCTCTCGTCGCCCTTGCCCCCGGTGGTAGGGGTGCGCCCACCTACTTCCCCACCTACTTCTTGCTATGCTGGTATGCTGGGATAGGGAGAGAGATAGTATGTCTGCTGCTTCTAAGATAGTAGCAGTGTAAACATACACCTATCACCTCTATCCGTGGGTTTGTAAATTGCATCGACGTTTGCCTGTGCCTGCTTTATAGCCTGGTGATCACCAGAAGTACAACCAAGACCACATCTGTTAGACATGTTGCTCGAGCATTTCTGACAAGGGGATCTTGCATCGTCCGATCGTATTAATGTGAAGTCGTGCACTTCACCCACCCTCGTCACTTGTCATAAAAACACCTACGCAATATTATCATGACGTCCATGAAAACGGAAAGATACACTCCAGCTCGCACCCGAGCTCAACGAGAGGTAGAAGCATTGATTGGAGGAGTTGTGCTGAAGACAATCGGAAAAGCTGCACAAAATATCGCCTTGACCAAAAGTGGATTGGTCGCAAAGGAAGTATATCTACCTCAATGCGGTTATACCATGTATTATCATGAACGAGAAGCAGTCGTCGATGGAAAAGACAAGTTCGATCAAGATAAACGCAACCTCAACCAACCAACTATCCTTTTCTTCCACGGCATCACTCAACGTTCCGAAGACTTAGCGGGCTTCATTGCAAGTTTGGATATTCCTCCTCACGTACGCATCCTTTGTCCAGAGCAGATGGGTCATGGCCGTGATATCGACAATCGTCTACGTGCCGATCCCGATAACTATACACTCCCCACGCATCATCTAATGTTGGAGTCGAATTCTGAATTCCTCGACGTGGTCAATTGCAGCAGCAACACTAATTCATTCGGCATCTCTCTCGGAGGAGCAGCATGCTATTATCTCCAACATCATCGACCAGACATTATCAAGCGTACAGTATTGGTCTCACCAGCCATACTCTGCTGTGTTGACAAGGGTCTAGTCAATGGTATAAGAGAGGGTACCAACAACTTTTGCTGCTTTGAAAGTAGACACGATGTCAAGTTGTTAATGAGAGATCTATCCACAGGACGAGACGATTACACTCGAGAAAAGTGGGATCCTGTGCCGCAGTTCTTCTTAGAGTCTGTTTACCGCCAGTCGAAGAAGGGAGCTCCAGCAGGACATTTTAGGGCGCTGCTGCTCAATCTATTGGCAAACACTGACAGTACATTCTCTGCTATGAAAGATGTTGATGCGGAAAGTCATCGTCTTGTTATGTGGCCGGAGAAGGATAGGATAATCAACTACGAGGAAGGGAAGCGCTTCTTTGAAGTATCATCGAGTGGTGGTGATTTTGCATCTAAGAATTCAAACACTGAATTCGAATCGATAACAGATTGTGGTATTGAGATGAAAGCATCACTAGCTTACTACTACTACTAATGTCGTGCGTAGAGTTTACGATACAACAAATGCGATGCTTGGGCTCGGCCATTGTCATCGTGAGAGGTTGGATCGTGATTCTCGTTCGCACGAGCTGCATGTGGTCTGGCTGTCACAGACGGAAACGAGGGCAGGGGGCGTCCCCGCACGTATCCCCCAGCACTATTTTCAACACACCCTCGCAGATCACGTGGAGCCTTTGCTCGAGGTAAAAGTCTTGGAGAGTTGTTGCAATGAAGGTAAATCGCTCGGACGCGTTGATGGTGCTTTGCATCATGATGTTTGCTCAGATAATCTCCTAAATTCTCTAGTCCTGGGTACCATAAAACTTTGAAATGTCCATTGTCGACTTGGTCGCATGCATAAAAGTATCTCATTTCCATCGATCGTGCTCTATGCCGTTTCACTGTACCGTTTACAATTCCTGTTGTTGTTTTGTTATCACAATGTATAGGTGTTGGTGGCTGGGGATGTCCTAGTTCTTCTAATGTGAGTCGGAAAATTCTTGCTTCTTTCATATTGAGGAACAAAGCTCCGAGTTCTGCTTCGGCAGCACTTGCTGCGACAAATGGAAGGATGGTGCATAAATTGTGGAAGGCTCCGTTGAGTTTGATGGGTGCGTCGTCCTTCGGAATGGAACCTAGAAAGAAGTATCCTGATCCTCTGCTACGGCCCTTCGAGACCGATAAATAAGATGCATCGGAGTGAATATTGAGTATCATATCTGACGCGTAATATCTGACTGTCGCATCTGGATGCGTGGCAAGATAGTCTAACAAGTGATTGGCCAGTCTTGTAGTATTCTGCGTAGGGTTGGCTTGTTGGCTTCCGATGTCATTGAGGGCGGTTAATGTTGTCATATCGACCGCTCTTCCGTAGTATAGGATGCTGCCTACTTTTTGCTGAATAACTTTCTTCTCTGCTGCTGTTGCTGCTGGAGATATATCGACTGGATCTGGTTCTTGTGCTGCCTTGCCGAACTTCCTCGGTGGGATTGGAAATGGGGAGTGTTGTGGTTTCGTTGGATGTGGATGATCGTATTTGTGTAACGTTTTCTTGACGTATCCTGGCATAGAACAATCTACATAACCTTCGGCGTAGTTCCAATCCAATGTAACCCCGCAGTATAATGCACCGTCCCAATCTTCACTCACTGTAAAGTCTTTTTGTAATGATTTAATCAGATAATCTGCATTCTCTTTGCCAGTATATTTGACACCAAAATCATCGACTACCAACGTGAATTGGATGGGTCGAGTAACGTGTTTCCAGAGGCCCGGCGTATGAGGGCATTCAAAGAATCCTGCTGGTCCTAACTTCTGCTTCAAGTATTCGTTGGCTAACTTGCCACTTTGGGGTAATCCATAGATAGACCGTCTGATTTCCAAGTATACAAAGCCATTTTTGGTTTTATTCTTCAGGTCGTATTGCTCAACAATGTGCGCCGGGAAGGTATCTAATGGCATTTTCATGTATTCGTATCGATCCAGTGGTGCGCATAGGTAAAAATTCTTGATATCAAGGCACATGTAGCGGGCCCCAGGTGTACTAAGGACGCTGTTCCATAGAAGTTTGGTTGTTGTGAGGTCAGCTGTCTTCGTATAGAGCTCTCCTGGATAATCTATCAAGTTTCCTCCTGCTGTTAGTCGTACTCGGTTCGGATCATCCTTCTGCGGGCGGTAATCTACGACCAAACGTCCATATGTCACTGTCCGATCGGACGGTATATTAGGGATATCCTTCCTATCCATGACTACTAAAGTCGAGTTTCCTTTGGTTCCGGTTCTCTTATCTCCTTGGGCCAAACTACCAAATTCTTTACCAAAGCTAGTCTGCCACGTATATCCAAGTTCTTTATCTTTTGCTAGTTTGTGATATTTCGTGATGATAGCGCCAGTGGTCGGATGGATCACGGGGGCACAAAATTCTGCCAAATCATGTTCTTTAGCCCATGCGGGAAGTTGCAAGCGCTGTGGAGTGAAATGGGCATATCTCGTTCGCCGATCATCGGTTACATTTGCAATAAAAGAGTACAACGCTTCTTGGGAGATGATACGCGGGGACTTGGTACGCGGTGGTGGTTCATAAGGTGTTGCTGGTTCCTCGAAAATGACTGGTTCTGATACTGTATCCGGAGATTGTTGTTGGGGAATGATGGGTTCTTGCTGTGCCACCGTTGCGATTGCTTTTACCTTGCGTCGTATTCTTTCTGAACGTCTATGGGATGTTGGTTTGGTTCGAGTCGTTTGCCTTGGTGTGTTATACCACTCTTGAGATGATGTGTATTCACCCTCTGAAGTTGCCTGTTCACCCTCTGTTGACTGCCTTTCACCCTCGGAAGTTGCTGATTCACCCTCTGTTGTCTGCCTTCCACCCTCTGAAATTGTTGTGGGAATTACAGGGAGACGCCCCGGTGTATTTCTACGAGTTTTACGAAGATGCACCCTCGGAGTTTGCCGGATGGTTGTAGGTGCTGTTGGTGTGACTGACGTAGGTTCTAGATAGGGTGTATCCGTAGGTAATGAATCTGTCTCTCCTTTAAAGATCCGTGATAACCTTTCCAACGCATCTACATGTCGACTCGAGGTATTAGTACCTTTGTTTCGGAGCTTTCGCACTTGGGCTATGAGGCGAGTAGCTAATTTCTTGGCTTCATCCATGGGGCTTTCCTGCGGTAGTTGGCAATGTTGAGGGTACAGATTGTATTGACCTGATATTCGAGTACCTCCTGTTGAGGGTACATAAAACCTGAGACATCGATAATGGTCCTTCGCGGCACCAACATACCATGCATCAATAGCCCGTGGGCCCCATGAAGTTCTGATTTCCGGTGGGTTGAATATTGTGGCTCTCGTTCCTGGTGGTGCGAGCGGATGTTTATTAAAGTCATGTGTTCCTTCCAACACATGATATGCCGATAATTTTGGATATACCCGTGATGTCCTCATCATATTCAATGTATCTGTAGCTTGTTCTATCAGGAGAGGCCATAATTGCAGTGGAAAGTTCCGATCGCCAATGCATAAGCCGGCGACAAAATGATTTTTCCAAGTTTGGATTGCTCTTTCACTAGCATTTGCTCGATGGTTGTAACTTTCAACTAATTGGAATGCTATCTTCTTCTTCGTCAAATACGCTTTGATTGCTTTTGATGCTACGTTGTCGATGATGTTATATACCGGTTTGAATCCTCGCTCTGCTAAATATTCGATATTCTTCTCAAATGCTTCGACCATGGATTCATCCGTTGTGTCCTTGATCGGCGTCGCTAAGATGCTATTGCTTGTCCAATCGTACACGATGAAAACTACCTGAAATCCGTCTAAACTCCTGAGTGGGAATTTACCCGTGGGATCAACGTACATTGTTCCGTCTTTCTTATTCAAATAACCTAACTTGAAAAATAAATGATTCATCTTCTCTTCTACTCGTGTCGGCCGCATATCTTGTTCATACTCTCTCTTGTCCTTGATGTCGTTCAGTTTCTCCTTCAGTTTCTGCTGCGTGGTTCGTACTCCTTTTGGTTGTCTCTTCATATGCCCCTTATCTGTTGCCGGGCATTTATCTGGCAGATACTTCTTTACCGCCGCCGCTGTCAATCCCGGCCACGTGGTGAGTTGGTTGTTTTCAATTGCTTTTAATAGAGTACTTTTGGGCGGACAAAACAAGCATTGATGAAGATATTGAATAAGATGTTGCTTGGAAGTTATTGTGTAGGCATTTGCTGCGAGTTCGGTGGGAGGAGTCGTCTGTTCTGCTGAAGACGGACTGTTGACGGGACCGAGCGGTAGAACCCATAATCCTGTCGATGGTTCACGCTGGCCCATCCACACTATTTTTCCATTATAATATACTCTGCATTCGTCCTTGTCATACGTCACTTTACAGCCTGCATCACATAGTATCTTGATTGATACTAATGATGTGTGTGCAAGACCCGGCACAATATGTGCTTTCCTCGCTTCTTCTGGTAGCCAAGGGACCCGTAACGTGCACGTATGTGTTGACTTGATGGTTTCACCGTCTGGGAGATATATTTCTAAGGGTTTGTTCGTTGGTTCAATATTGTCTACTGGTGCTCCGGGTAGTACGAAATGACTCGTAGCTCCTGCATCTGCAACGGCTTGATCTACTGCAATCTTGATTTTTGCGGTATTAAACATGGCATCCGTAGATGCTCTGAGATTGTGCTTCCCAATGAGTGATTTCCATGCCTTAGTTCTCGTCGGTAGCGATCCTCTTGTCGGCCGAATGTTGTTGGGTGGCTCATTTTTACTTGCTGCATTGCTAATTGGCTCATTCTTATTTGATACATTGCTTATTTTCACTGTAACATCGTCATCGTCTTCGTCATATTGAGCAAATTCATCTTCCTCATCGTATTCTACGTCTGACATGAGCGCTGCAAACTGGTTGTTGTGATAGAAAGGGGTCTCATCATATCGATATTCAGGTTCATATTGTGCTGTGCCATAGTCGTATTCCTCATTATATCCATATTCAGGTTCATATTGTGCTGCGTCATATTCGTACGCTTCATTATATCCATATTCCGTTTCATATTGGGCTTCGTCATAATACGCCTCATTATATCCATATTCAGTTTCGTATTGTGCTGCGCCATAGTCATACTCCTCGTCATAACCATATTCAGTGTCATAGGGTGTTGCGTCATATTCATATGCCATATCATATTCGTCGTCATTGTCGTAATCTATCTCTGATAT
Organism: Skeletonema marinoi; assembly: GCA_030544225.1. Taxonomy (NCBI): domain Eukaryota; phylum Bacillariophyta; class Thalassiosirophyceae; order Thalassiosirales; family Thalassiosiraceae; genus Skeletonema; species Skeletonema marinoi. The sequence goes on from CM060497.1 coordinate 1,864,852, forward strand.
GTGTGGCGCTGCAATGTAATTGTTGTTGTAGGCATGGGCTGGGGTCGAAACATAATCCACAAACGTTGTGTTATCATGAACGGGTTCTGCGTCATTGAAGTGGGCATGGAAATGATTGATTGGAGGCGGGCCCATGGCATTGCCCTGTTCTACCTGTGCGAATCGTCTTTCAAGTTCATTAAATTTTATCCCAAACTCATACCGTCTTCGTCTTTCAACTTCATCAAGTTGTTTCCCAAACTCATTCCGTCGATTGAGTTCTGCTTGCAAGATATTTCTTATATCGGCTTTGATTTCATTGATCTCTTTATTTGACGTCCGCTCTGCACTACCATTGAAGGAGTGGTGGTCGCCGAAGTTTCTGATATTTTCTACTGTGTATGACATCGTGAACCAATTGGACAGGATGATTATTTGTCGGAGCACTCTTGGTCCGAATTATTTTGATTATTTGTCGGTGCACTCTTGGTCCGAACTACTATTTTGTGGGTCAGGGCACGCTAAGGGCCTGATAGTTTGAATGGTGGTGTATCTATATCGCTCACGCGCGACTATTGAGATGAAAGCATCACTAGCTTACTACTACTACTAATGTCGTGCGTAGAGTTTACGATACAACAAATGCGATGCTTGGGCTCGGCCATTGTCATCGTGAGAGGTTGGATCGTGATTCTCGTTCGCACGAGCTGCATGTGGGGGTAGCTTCATACCAGCACCTTTTTGTAGATGGGAATGCGAACCAAATGGACCTTATCGCGTAACCGAGACAGACAGCTTTTGGGACACCTCCTTAATTGAGACGAACGGGCTACCCCCCTGCCCCCCCTCTGGAATTGCCAGTAGAGCGCTCGGCACTGCTCGGCACTCACTTCTCATCCAAGTCTTCGGTGTGATGCACAAGATATTGTACACAAGATGAAGCTCTTCACGTATGTACGCCGCAACAATGGCAACAAATAATGATACAACTAAACGACAACATAGTAAGAAGACCCATTTTTCACGCTGAATCGAATGGTGTGATCGGAGGCCTTCGATCTTTAATGTTCACAGACGTATTCGCCATCACAATAGCAGCATCAATTTTTCCGTAAAGTTCGTCACGTCATCGTTGGCACCATATAGGACAGGTAAAGATCAATTAATGACGCCGTCATGACAACCCCATAGGATAGGGTATTAGCCGTCGACGAATAGCCGGTGATAGTGACAGAAATGAGTATAGTATTACAGCGGCATTGAGTGAAATATGAGAAGGCATGAAATCGACTGAAATATGAAAGTATCCCCGGTGGTAAATGGCTACTTATCCACTCCTATCTTCAATATCAGTACATTCTACCAATATAATAACTTCGTATGACTGCCATTAGTGACGATAAGTGACGATACCGGGAGACAGTGAGAGTAATATAGCTGCATCATTTGCATGTTATTAGAGTAATAATCTTATCTACAATATCAATATCAAGTTTATAACCCACAATGATTTTGAAATGAGCTAGTAATGAACTCCAACATGAGCTGCCTATCCGCTTTGTCAACCTCGCCAATATGCAAGTTCTGCTGTTCATCGTTTAGGTACTCATCCAACAGTTTGCAGCAAAAGTCGACCTCTTCCTCAGTTTCGTAATTCTTTATGAAATACCAGAGCCATCTCTCGAGCACATCAACCTCAATTTTAGAGAGAACACAACTATTCTTCACTCTAGTGAGAGTTGGCTTGTATTTGGAATCCTGCGTGAAGTTGCGGTTTATTCTATGCCAAGCACACCACCGATGCAATGCGTTTATAAAAAGACGCAGTTCAGCAACGGACGGCTTGAGATTGCCACCGACGTTATTCTCAACAGCCATTGTTTCTTGCTTATCGGCATCAGTTAGAACGATCTCAACACGTTTGATGGCATCACCGGGATGAAGTTTTGGCATAGCAACTCCGAAGAACAAATCATACGCCCACTGCGACTTCGATGGCATAAACGCCCAAGCTATAGGAAATACCTTCTCATTTTGGTCTTTGCCAAGTAATGTGTACAGAGACCGCTTTTCTGAGTTTGTACCTTCTGTATCATCGCCTGACACAAACTCTGGAAACATGTCGAACTTTCTTCGTTGATTGTCTGTGGTGAATGCGACTGCGAGCATTAGTTCGCCTGTTTCTGTGTGAATCAATTCCTTCCGCCCTTTCAGACCTTTAGCGTAGATTGCAGGCGAATCAGTATCATCTCCAAGCAACTGCTTCCCCAGCTGTTCAACTGTGAGAGCACTATTTCTTTTGTCTTTTTTCACCTTCTCAGATAATAAATGTGTCTTGGGATCTGCAAAAAGGAAAGTGCATGATATTCCATCGGTGGTTGTTAGGTAATGCAGCAGACGGTCACAAGCTGTGTTCTCGTTTCCTCCGTATTGTGCATTCTCTTGCCTCTTTTTCATTTGATAAACCTGCTGCCAGGACAGTGTTTCCCCAGTTCGTGTTCTGATGAGATTCTGTGTTGCTGCTGTTGAGATGTGACTTTGCAACGAATCTCTAGCAATCTCCTCTTCCTCTGGAGAGATGCTATTTTTTGCTTCCAACTTAATGTCTGCAGGATCGATAGGATTATGGCCGCAATGCACCCTATTCCCTCTTTGTATTTTAGGTAGAAACCAGCGTCGGCGCTTCTCATCCCAATATATCTGGAAATGAAAAGGACACCTTGTATCATTTCCATCCTGGCCATGGACGGGCTTCGTAGTTTTCTTTTTTATTGCCTTCGGAGCTGCGTTACTCTTCGTACTCCTCGCCTTCTTTCTATTATGTGCTAGACTCTTCTCTTCGCAGTGATATGTTCCTCTGCAACACTTCACCTCAATACAACCATTACCATTCTCCATTTTTTTGTATTTACAATTAACCGTAAACCCTGCTGCTCGGCAAGCCGCCTTAATTTTACGGACAATTTCCTTCTCGCGAAATTCATCGGTATTAATGTTAAAGATTTTGGCAAACCAATAGCAATTGTCGTCATTCCTCTTTTCTGGTGACGGGACATTTCGACCTCTTTCTCGACCAAATAGTGTTTCAGCAATGTCAATTTGAATTATGTCATCACTTGTCGAGGATGCAGCGACGTTAATCAGAAGGGGCGGGCATGTCCAAGTGTTTGCGTCTTCCTGTAGACGCATCAAGTTTCGCAGTGACTGGCCATAACTCATGCTTCCACTTTGCTGTCGAGCTGATTGCCCCTCTGACTGGGAAAGGGCCTTTTCTACCACCTCATAAGCGTTGTCATCGAATCCGCCACGCATGGCAGTGGAAGGAGGATTGGCTGTATTGGTAATCATTATTGTTCAGATAATGCGTATGTATTGTCATTGTCCATCAGAGCCAATGGACAAGAAGTGGAAGATGGGCTGCGTGGCATTGTTGGCTTGTGCCCGTGGGCGGGCAATTTTGCAATTCTCTCCTTCGCTCTTTGTCTCATTTAAGCAGGCGTCCCAAAAGCTGTCTATCTCGGTTACGCGATAAGGTCCGTTTGGTTCGCACTCCCAAATACCAAAAAGGTGCTGGTATGAAGCTACCCTGTCACAGACGGAAACGAGGGCAGGGGGCGTCCCCGCACGTATCCCCCAGCACTATTTTATATCTTTCATTCCGATGGGAGAGGTATACTTGATATTATCAAGCCACAGGTGAGAGACTATCTACTTGACTTCATACAGGATGATATGTGAAAGAGGACGGATACGATTCAGCCTGCTAAGCTGATTTCGACAATGTAAACGACATTCATGATTGGTCAAACTTTCTGCTACAATAGTAAATTAGTCAGAATAATAACTAGACGAGTATTGTAGACATCTTTGTCTTTCTTTTCAGCAACATGCAGAGCAGCAGTAGTAGCACGAGACCTAGGTCTTAGGTCGAGGTATTGATCAAGAGACAAAGAGAACAATTAATCTTTCTTCTTCTTCCATTAAGAGATACCAGATACCGCATTCTTGGTAGCATAGAGTGGACTAGAAGTGTGTCGATTTCTACGGTAGCTTGGTGTCTTATTTTCATGTGGGATATCTCCTGTTGGACACTGCTCCTTGGAGAGGCCAACAAAGTCGCAAACGAGTTTCCATCCAACCCTGTTTCCGTAATCTTTATTTGTCAGGTCAATATCCAAGAGGCGTTCTGGCTGGTTTAGTTCCTCATTGAAAAATTGCCGCGCATCACTATTGTGTAATTCGAAGGCTGATATGAAGTCTTCCCGAGAGGTGCTGTTTGCTCCAAAGATAGCTCTATACCTTTCCATCTTCTTGTTGCCGCACTGACCTTCTTTCCCAGGGACACATTTCACCCATCTCACAACTGAATTATACCACTCGTCAGCATTGCGAGTTGTGAGCACAAACTTGGATGTAGGGTATAGACGGGCAAATCTTTGGTAAAGTTTGTTGGGCTCATGGCACCATGGGGAATCCTGGAAATAATGATACTTTTCAGCCAAAGCTAGGGTTGATGTCTCATCGCCTTTAATCATGTCGAAGGTGGCTGCGACTCTCTCATGAGGACTTGGACGGGAACCACCGAAAACATCTATCAAATGAGAATACATGCTGTCTAACGAGGTGGTGCCTGTTTTCTTGAATCCGATGCCAAAGATTTTTATTGGCATCATGTTTGACTCGATATCAGCTTTCTCTTGCTTCTTTAGCAATTTAGCTGCCTTTGCGTCAAACATTGTGCGTGCTTTGTGGGCAATTAGACAAGAGGAGTCCATGCTGCACACGCTGTTTCCTGTTTTCGGCCGGCATACTAGGGATGAATTGAAGTCTACGTGGTGGATGAAGTCGAGGTTGTAATGTTCAATCACTTCCCTTACCGAGTCATTCGGAACTTGAGGTAGAAGCTCCCCATGTGGATGGAACCCCTCTACCATTGCTTGCATTGCAACCATTAAAGCGGGTTGGTCTCTTTGCATCTTTCCTCCCCCCTCTTCACTTGCACAATGAAAGGCTTGAATATAAAGAGCGAGAAGGACACGGGTGCGAATGCTTGTCATATTTAACACGACTACTGCTGAACTATGTTCAGCAAGAAAGTGTCTGCTATCCGTGATATATCGCATTTCATCGATCACGTTAGTGAAGCCAATATCTGCATCGCCTTTATTGAAAGCCTCCAAAAGAAGTTCTGCAAAGCGTTTTTGACAAGGGAAGCTGTCAAAGTCAAGCATGAGTGTTGTGTCAAATGGAGCTGATGATATTGCGTGAACTTTAACAGCTTTGTACGATGTGGTCTGCTGCTGCCAGTCGTGAGGATAGAGAGGCAAGTCTTCGACCAAATAAACAGCATCAAAGAATGCAGTCAGATCTTTTAGTGGCCCATCCACAAATTTCTTCTTCGTGACCAATGCAAAACCCATGTTACTTTCTCCACTATAAATACCTTTCTTTCGAAGAGATGACCTCTCATGGGCATCTGGGATGCCAAGATTATCACGGAGATGGCGAATCATTGGGACCATCTGAGTCTCTGCGTATCTAATAGAGCCCACTCCACAAAATAGAACTCCGTATTTCAGTGTTCGTACATCATCAGCGATTGGTAGACGAGGAGGCAGCCAAATATCACCCAATAGATCATTTTCATCAACAGCTTCTGCATTCCCGGTCCACTTTGGCAGCGATATCGCCTTGAGTACTTGGGTACTTTTGTCGTTCCAAATTTTGTTTCCTCTGTCAAGTTGGTCAAGAGTATCAAATATTTGTGCCAGAACAACTTCATTATCGTCGTTGACCTTGAACTTATCACCACTAGCATTTACATTTTCTGGAGGATTGTTCGACGCTTGATGCTTTCTTTTACGTTGTTGATGTTCTAGTACTGGATAGTCAAGGTAGGCTTCGTCATAGTCAGATGGTGACCATGTCGATTTTGATAGTGAACTGTGCATAGTTGCAACATTGAAGAGTAGAGATGGAAGGAATACGAGGAATATTGCCATCCTGGGTATTGATTTGTTCCTCCGATTGTCGGCGGCGACGGCTGGTAGTTGTTGGCTGTTACTCATGATGGTTATCTCTTGATATGATGGACGACTCTATGCCATGTACACAGTGCTGGCGGAGTGCCAAATGATGTGTCTCTCGCTATGTGGCTCCGATGGACGAAAAAGGAGGTGACTATTTACTGAGAGTTACCGTTGAATTGGCCAAGATTTGCAAACTTCAACTTGTGGTCTAATTCTTCGTCGACAGTGCTGCTGCTCGTACGGACCTAGTGGACAGCTTATGAAAGAAGAGGCAATGCCACGGGCATCAATGCTGAGATGGAAAGACGTAGTGTTGGTTGCTTCCAGCAAGGCAGTATTGTATGGTAGGTGATCAAAGCAAGGCCATCGCGAGATATTGTACTGTATTGTAATACATATTGAGATGATGTCACCGGGTTGGCGGAAAATAATGTAAGTTAAAGTGTTGAACCCAAGCCTCTTAGATTGTATGCACAGGAGTACAATAATTATCAACAAACATTAGAACTACAAAGGGGGTATTCTAACCGTGGACATCAATGTTTCCACGGGGCTAAACTTTTCATTCTCGCTCACCACAAAAATTCAAAATTGAAAGCCACCCACCACAACAGAGATGCACTTGCAATAGACTTTAGTATTGTACGTGGCGTGGCATACTCCTTCATACTATGGTATGTAACGAGGTTTTAGTAGGTAACATCACCATCGTTTACCAATAGAAGACTGCGACGGGCATTAAATCGTATCTCCTGAGCAGTTAAGTATGGCATCTGAAAGAATAATGGCCCATGCCGGCAACGTCATCGATGACACCACCTTCGCCACTGGAGATGATAACAGCCACATGCATACTACAGCAGCAATGGGCACACACGAGCATAATGATGAAATACTAAGCACCACCGGTGACAATAAAATATCAGCACCACCTCCAGCAGCTGCCAGCACATATTACACATCATTCAACGAGGAGGAGGTATCACCGGCAGAATACAGCACTTCCATCGACAGCACACAAGTGGTAAATCAACCACCACTACCAGCAGCAGCCACAACAAACAACAATTCAGCATCAAAAAAGGCATCCATCGAATACGAACAATTACTATCTTCCACAATTATTTCCCTATTTCAAAAATTTGTTCCAGCATTACATAAACGATTGTCCTCCTCCTCTAATAATAATAACGATGATGAAACTAATAGGAGCGAGTTGGTACTACAGTCATCACGATCACTTGAGTTTGCGGATGGTTATGGTGGCAATTACAAAACCACTGGATTAGACAATGATGATGATGACAACGATGCAGTATTGGATGTAGAATCTCAATCATTTGGTGCTGCTTCTCAACATTCATCGGAACGAATTAGTACGGCAGCAACGCCTAAAGTGAGCAATCTCAAAACGACTGGGTTGGATTCTGATAGGCAACAACTACAAAGACAGCATTCCAACACTTCAGAATATCTACCACAAAGTGCAGCGGTGCTATTGAATACATTGCAACATACCAATTTTGATCGGGGGGCGGAGGAGATTTTATCGTCTATTTTGAGGAGTGGTGGTAGTTCTAGTTTTGATGAGGGTGATGCTAATGATGTTATTAGAGAAGGCGGTGGTAGTGGAGAGTTGGTGGTGGATGGTAATGATGATGAGGTTGGTGTCAATGCTGATGGATCTGCGTCGAAGAAGAAGCTAACTGCTGCCACAACCAAAACTCATGATGCTACCACAAAAAGTGCCAACTCTTTCGAGCAACAATCACAACAGCAACAACAACAGCAGCACAACTATGACGATGACGACGACAATAGTATATCTGGGGATATGGCACGACTCTCCAGATCAATAGCACATTTGCAACGTGATTTAGATAATATTGACATGTCACGATTTGATGGGATGGTGGATATGGAACAACAGCAACAACAAGGTGATGGCGGTGGTGGTAGTAGAGGTAATGGATGGAAACGTTGGATTCGAAATTGGTTATTGTCACATGGTATTATAGAAGATGAAAAGATGGTGAATTCCTTACTATCCGATGATGATGTTGAGAGGGGGGGAGATGATGATGGATCCATTATTACACCAGGAAGAGGAGGATTTACCATTTTTGATTTTGAACGAGATTATGTTTTGGTATTGACACTTTTGTTGGTGTTCTTCGTGTTGTTGCGGAATCGATTCAAGACTATGAATGATTTGATGTTTGAGGAGGAAGATAATCAGGACTTGGAGGGTTTGTTGGGGGGATCTGATTGGTAATAATGTGTGATTGTGATTGTTTGATTGAGCGCATTGTATAGATGTAAAGAATAGGAATTATGTCCAGGCTAAAGCTGATACTCTTTGGAGAGTCGTATTGCGATCTCTTGTAGATTGCAAATTATAGAGTCATGCTTAAATCTTCTCCATTATCTTCTATTCCCTTTCTCTCTACACTCATACACCAATTGCAAGTCTGGAAGCCACACTTGCGCATCCCCAGAGATACAAACTATCTCTTCCTTCTCTTCTTCATTACTGCCATCATTATTACCATCATTAGGATTATTGCTGTTGCTATCGTTTGTCGTATCGTCAAACTTCTGCGCAACAACACCCATCTTGATCACACTTGTATCACACACACATAACACTCCACCACCACTTCCTCCTCTACCCTTGCGATTGATCTGTCGCAACTTGGTAACCACCACCCTCCCCACAACATCTTCGTTGACACGAACGGCATTGTGAAATTTGAGTGATTGATGTCGATAGATGGCACCTGGGATTAGATTGCCGAATATGTTGGAGAAGAGGGAGGATAGAAGTATTCCGTGTACGATTGGTAGCTTTTCATCATTGTTAGATGTTGTTGTTGTTGTAGGAGATATTGTTTGTGACGACAATGTTGTGATTGGTGGTGGTGGGAAATGAACTGGATTCATATCACCAGATAGTCTACCAAAGAGATTAACATCCTCTTGCGTGAAAGTGCGATGAACTTGTGCATATTGACCCATTTTCAATCCCTTGCCGTGCATTGGTATCGTTCCATGAATTGTTGAAGAAGCGTTATCGTCTTCGGTTGCTGCTACTGTTGCTTTTGAATTTGTAGTGTGGGTGCGGTTTGTTCTATGCATATGTTGTGCGTGTCGTGAAGATTGATGCCGCAATGATGAAAGATCCAAATCGATATTATGTATTACAGCAGCCGACGACGACAGAGTTGAACCACAGTGAAGGCGCTGCTGCTCTACAAGATTGCGACTTATGACAAGTCCGCATCTCCTCATGATTTCACTCTGATTTTGTTGTGTACTCCTATTTGATAAGTATGTTGATCTACCTACCTTCTATCTACCATCTATCGGATTTAGTCGATGGCAAAGATATTGCGTCCAGTGACACTCGCTCCTCGCCTTGTCGCCGCCTGACGCCACGCAGCTTAGCAGCAGCTTAATTATACTATCCTTGATCGGCTTGCTGCTTGTTTGGTTGGTGCTCCTTGCGTTGCTTGCATGCTGCTTGCGCTTCATCATCTCATGCTGCTGCCATGCTGCTACTTATTATTATGCTCAGTGCGTGAAGGAGAAAACCCGGTTTGCTCTAGCACAAAGCGGAATAACGCCGGTCTGATTGTGGCATCTCCCGCAATTTCTGCCTTCTCACTGTCCACTTTCTCCACAAAATTTACTTGTTCTCCACAAAATCGGAAGAGGACAGCATATATATGTAGTTGAAGATGACCATGACCGACGAAGAAGCAATAAGAACATATCTTCTGATTGTTAGAAAGAACGAAAAGACCTGAACGTGACTACCAACCATCTACCACCCTCTCTGACAGCAGCTACATTCAGTAAAACCATGGACCATGAGCACCGCTCCCGCAACAGCAAGAGTTGGAGGAGAAACAATGAACATACCTTCTGAGTGTTGGAAACTATGATACTAACTACCAATCGTACCATGAAGCAACATACTACTTATTATACAACCATGAGCTCCAACAACCAATCAAGTTCAGCCAACGACACAGCTGCTTCTTCACACAAGACGCTCACCTACAGCCGCCGTCGCCCATCTACAAAGACTGGCAACAGCAACAGCGACGCCCCAAGAAAGAAAGATGAGGCTACAAAAGACTATCGTGCGCAACATACCATACTATCCTTCGTTCTCACCGTCTTTTTCATGACGTCTGGCTTGATGAGCGGACACTACAACATCGACAAAAACTATCTCTTCGTCAGCCAAGGTAATTTGAAGATTGTCCACAATCAAATCATGACCATGGCATCGTACAGCAATAAAGTGATCACTGATCTCTTTAGCATTATTTCTTTCCCCTCTGCACATGCCGCAGAATCATCAATACAAAGCGACTCCTCTTCCAAAGGCAAAGGCGATGTCAAACCAAATCAAAGTTACTGTCTAGAAACCAACCCCGACGGATCATGCCGCGCCATGTCAAACATCATACATATTATCAACCACCTCGGCCAAGTTGAAATCAAAATGATCTCCTGTGACACCGACTATGATGAAGATAACGATCACACGGAACTAGTTGCGGTGGAGCATTCCCAATATCAAAGAGTCTTTTTTGAAGAGAATCTCGTCATGGAAGATAAGTGCCTATGGTTGGATCATACCATGCAGCAGTGTTCGACGTTTCGGCCACATTATCATGAGCCATTCGTTCATTTGTCAGCTGCATATACCGATGTCAAGCGTGTGGTATTCGTGGGAGGGGGTGACTCCATGTTGTTACATGAGGTGCTCAAATATCCCTCGTTGGAGATGGTGTTAGGGCTGGAATTGGATCAAGTTGTGACACGTAATTCGTTTGAGCACTTCAAGACACAGCCGCATTTTGATGATGAAAGGGTTCAATGGTGGTTTGGCGATGGTGCAAAGAGCTTGACACTGTTGCCACGAGAGTACTTTGGTACATTTGATTTGGTGTTGTTGGATTTGTCCGAGACTGTCATGAGTAAGACTGTGACCAAAGGATTGGATGTGTTTGGTGCAATGAAGTTGTTGTTGAGTCCAACAGGGATCATGGTGAAGAACGATTTTGGATATTTTGATAGGTTGAGTAGGGTATTTGATACATGCATTCAATTGGATATCCAGGATGTGTTTTACATTTGTGACTATGAGTTGGTGCTTTGTGGGACGGATCAGGTGGACTTTTTGAATCCCAAGTTTGATCATTTGAAGGGAGTGGAGGGATCGACGTTTGATGTGGACACGCTGGTTTACAAGCCGCATGAGGAGGGCAGGGATGATCATTGGGGACCATTGACGGATTACAGCAAGTATTGGGGCGAGTCTGGGGATTGCCTTCCCCCCGGGACAACAAACGAGGTCGATGATGAATCCATTGCGTATGCGGGTGTGTTGATGATCGTAGAGGCGGAGAATGTGTCCAATATGGAGTCCATTTCTGAATTGGAGGGTCCATTGAAGCAGCTGGGATACACTTTCATTACAACTTCTTCACAACCCAGTGAGAAGAGTGGCGGTATGAAACATGTAATTGTCTTAGAGGAGGGCTATCTTCTAATGGAGAGCTGGCCGGATGCCAACTACTGTAAAATTGACATTCACCTGTGGGGAAGATTTGAGAAGCAAGAAAGCATTCGTTCCAAAGTCCTAGACATGCTTGGGAGCAAGGAAGGAGATTGGCAATCTTACCGCATCGTTACTGGAGGAGTGAGGGGGTGCCATACCCGAGCAGATGACTTAAAATCGACTGGACCTGATTTGTCGATAATTGGAGTATGCGATGAGGTGAGGGAGGGCAGCAGCAAGTCAGTCGTGTTGGATGCTTCAAGTGATGATGAGGCAGTGTTGGGCCCCATGATTGAGGCTGGTCTGGACGAGATCATTCCCACTGTTGTTGGTGCGGCTGATGGCAAGGATGCAATTGTCATTTGTGGACCCAAGGGAAGTCCATGCCGTGCGAAGGCGAACCTCGAAAAGAAAGGATATGACTCCTTGACCACATTCTACTCCTGTCCCGAGAAAGAAGATGAAATGGATAAGGGTCTTGCGATGCAAAAGTGGCGTGAGCAATTGAGTTCGGGCGGTGAATTCTTCCCAGAGGAGTTTGTCCTCTGTGGCCAGAGAGCGGGAGCTGCACTTGTACAGATTTCGAGCATGTCATCTTACCCTGAAGTCGTGGTGGTTGATGCTCTTGCGCCTTCGGAGCACGTTTCTACTATCCATGATCATTTTGTAAGGACATGGATTACAAATGTTGATGAGCACTTCGTCTTCTTCGTTCCCATTCTTGATGCGACAGATGAGCAGCGTTGCTCATTCCTCAAGTCTATTCATAATGAACTGGTGAAACAGCCTGAGTTTTACTCTGAAATATATGCTGGTGACGGAGACAAGACCATGTCCTTTGGACTCGTCCACGCTGGAACGTCGGCCTCCTTCCTCCGTTTGAGGGAGTCTCTGAGCAAGCTGGATCGTAATGACCACGTCAAGTTTTCGGACTTGCGTAGGGTGACAATTCGTGGAGCAGCGAGGTATCAGACTGATTTCAACCCAGTGACGTTCAAGCAGGACGACTATGACCAACAACCAGGCCTGGAGCAATTCTATGGTCAACGTGCAATTGGGCTCCAGACTGTCTTTCAGCTTGCCTTGAAAGATGCAGAGGATTCGTTGACACTCAATAAAGCTGCCATCAAGAGCATGAGCTCAGGCGACGTGGAGGAGTCATTTCATGAAATAGGCGAGGGTGCGCTATACGTCGCCTTGATGCCGAATGCCCAAGTCGTCGTCACGTGGGATGGAGCAGAAAGTGTCAATGTGAACATATTTACCTACGATGAAACAGTTAACCACATGAGTCTCTTCGTTTCCAAGTTCATAGCACTTGGTAGTATGAATCTTGTGCTTAAGGACGAGTTCCCTCGAGGATACGGAAAAGTGATCAACAAGTCCGACAGAGTCAACCGCGGTGAAAGTCCAAGCTGTTATGATCATTACAAACTTTGCAAGGACCTGGCTGAAGATGGACGTTGTGAGGACGATGCTAAAGATGTTATGAGTGTTGACTGTCCGTTCTCTTGTGGTCTATGCGAGAAGGGTGGTTCTCGTGATGAGCTCTAGAGATATAGATATAGATACAGTGACTGCATGGCAGAGATGCTGGGCTATCAATAATTGCAAAACACGTCCGCAACAATGAGAAGATTGGCAATATGGGAGATTTATCTGCATCGGCAGCGCTGATTTCCTCTCTCACCGAGTTTCGCAAGGATGAGGACAATGATACTGTCAGTTCAGTTTGTCTGTACCTCTCGAGAGGGATGGAGGGTTGTGTATCAATATCAACGACGGCTGGACCAAATGGGATGCTCACAAAGACGGTAAGCAAACAATAAAGTATAGATTCCGAATATGATACAGTAATCATTAATGAAGGATATTGAAGAAAAGAATAATGATTAGGGCGATCGGATACACTCCTGCATGTATGTCCCAAGATCCTCTAGTACCTCTAGTTTCACACGTTGCTCATTATGGAATTTTGTAAACACTCTCAACCATATCCATCACATTATTCAAACCATCCGCAGCTATTGCTCCAATAGTATATTGTAACTTAACGTTGTAAAGCCTAGCATTCTCTTTTGAACGAATCATCTCCATCGTACCATCAATCTTCACCTTGCCATTGCTTTGAATCGGGATTGCTGATGCGAAGTAAAATGCCTGCTGACCCCAGTGCGTGTCTTGAACGTATAATTATAATATGTTTCAACATGTATTCAAAGTCAGACGAGAGGAGAACATGTACCACGAATTACTATTCATCACAACAAGATACAAAGACGAACTTACCTCCAATCTCAGGCGAACTCGAAAAATGAACCGGATTCGTCATCTTTGCTCCAAACTGTTTGCCTACTTCATCAGTCCTCGATTGAAAGTCGACAGTGAACCATCCTGCAAATCCATTAATCTCCTCGTCATCCTCGGCTCCACCTCCTGATGATTCAATGTCAAAGGAAAACTCCGTCTCATCGACTCCCTTGGCATCCTCAAGTGTACATACGGCCAAATCTAACGTTTTGACAACAGAAGGTGGAGCCAATATCGTATCATCATCAAGCTGTACATAATGACTACTCTTAAGATAGTAATCACGCTGTTCTTTATCATACTCTTCCGTCAAGATGCTCATATCCACTCCATACTGCTTCTTCGCATCGACCAAATAATCATTCCAATCATTCATCCCTTCCAAATATTCCTCTATAACCATGTGATGATCTTCGTTCATAATTGGTGCAATGAGCATGGTTGCATGAGAGGGTAGGAGAATGCCCGATTTGGGTTTGAGGAACATGTCACGTGCTCGAATGACGGAATCTAGCATGGATTCACGGAGTAAGAAATATCCCATCCATTCGGATATGATGATATCGACCACTTTACTTTGTTGTTGTTTGCACGATATTGATGCATCATCATCATCTGATGGACACTCTTCAGCAGCAGCAGCGCCTTCCTCCGTTTGCAAATGAAACGCTTCCCAATCTTCGACAGGAATTGTAACATCCTCCACCGCTCCCTGAATCACCGTAACAACATGATCCACACCATTCGCTTCGACAACCTTCCGTGCATGCTTCGCCATATCCGTATACTCCACAGCATAAACACGCTTCGCCCCCGCCTTGGCAGCCCACACGGCCAAAATTCCGCTACCGCTCCCCACATCCATGACGACCTTGTCTCGAAACACGTGTTGATTCTTCATGATGGCATCGTGATAGGCAGTCATGCGGTGAGTATCTGTCAGCATGATTTTCTGATGGTGGAGATCGGCATAGGCGGAGAAGTAGTTGGCATAGTCGGATGCTTTTTGTTGTTCGTCTTGGCTGTGAAATGTGGGGATTGTATCATCGTCGTCGTTGCTGCTGTTGTTGCTGTTGTTTGTGATGGATGATGCTGCCGTTCGGATGACCAGGCAACAGCAAGAGACGAGGACAGATTTTGTTATCTTCATCGCTACTCTAATTATTCGATAATGTGGTGAACTATTCAGAAGAGTCTAATAGATGGATACAAGAATGAATGGCCTGGATCTGCCGCTACAAGAACACTACAAGGCTGGTAAGTATGATATCTTCGGCATCGCTGGGTCGGCGGTTAGTTGTTGGCATTGCTTGGCGAGGAGGCGCACTTTTTGAGATGGGCGTCTTGATCCAGTGTAGCATTTGACTCGACCAGATACATACTAATCAGGGTGTGTGTGCATGCATGAAGGTTCATCTACCGGTACCCGAAAATGTCTAATGTAATTCCTACGTAGAATACCATCGTCCTCTCTCTTCCTCCTCTTCCCTGATCCCCCCAAAATCACAAGAGCTCCCATCACAAAGATAAACAGTAACAGCCCTCCAAATACATAAAAATAATGATCCCACACAAGTGATCAGGGCAAAACACAATGTAACTTTACAATGTTTACTCTCCCCGCTGAGTGTTGTGAAGCAGCGATACCAGTTCCCTTCGCAGTTACAAGAAAGTCCGCTTGGTCTAGGGGTATGATTCGTCTTTAGGGTGGACGAGGTCCCGGGTTCAATTCCCGGAGCGGACCCTCTCTTTTGTCTTTTTGCCTCCTTCTCCCTGCCCTAATATTTTTGCATTTGGGTGCCGCCTGCTTCGGCTGTTGGTTGTTTCAGCATGCCTACCTGTGTGATGTGCATGCCTTTCCTTTACATCTTTTTCTTGATGACGATGAGAAGTTGCTCGCTGTCTCTTCTGACTTTAAACATTTCTTGCTTAAAATGCACTTCTTCTCTACTAATATTATGCATTTGGAAGTGGAAGAACAGTCAAGTAGAAGTAGTCATACTTAAGAAAATTTCTGGTGTCATTTTTTGGTTGGAAGCTAAACCTACCCGGCAAGATGATAAGCTATTGCTTTCAACTTCAGCCACACATCATTATGCTTCTTTTCTTCTGCTGTATCCTAGATAGCATTGTGAACAAGTGTGGAAGAAAATTGAAGTATCTTTTGATCTTTGCTTCCTCGAGTAATAAAGCTTGGGTGTGTAGGTACAATATGGTAAGTTTTCACACAGCCTGCGCTGCTGCTATTACTGGTGACATTCCTGTTCGATATCGACACTTTGCTGCGTAGAGGATTCGATGCTTATTGCATGTACACTGTACACATCTTCTTTCCCAAGGTCTGCAAGATGAACGGACTTTGTCTCGGCTCAACCCCCTCCCCCGAGATATTAATGAAGACCCATCAATCAATCTAGACATCTGCTCGAGTAAATCAGAAATCCAGTCAATACACAAATGCGTGCACGAGTTAGTAACCTTGAATTAAAAGCTATCCTGCATGGGCATCCCAAACTCAGCACACCTCTACCTCAAATCTCAAATTCCTTGTCTCGAAGCAAACTTAACAAATCTCTGATATTCCGATTCAGTCGTTGTAAGAGGGCGCTCTCGTAGAATCCTGCTATACTTGCGATCCAGCTCCCTCTTCACCTCATCAGCATGTAAACGGACAATAACACTGAAGTCAACCTTCACATCGACGAGCTTAATTTTTCCACTGTACTGTATATAATGCCCCATCTTCTCAACTATCTTAACGACCCTGCGTTGCCCATACTCAGCTTCTTCATCTGTTTCATATTCTGATACCTCTTCTTCATCATCTACTTCTTCTGTCTCCGAAGTATTGCTCTCGAGCACTTCAAAACAATTGTCACCCCATTATGTGATTTAGTCACAATACCAATGTCTGGTTGCTGATACCTCCCCAACGCAGTAGAATAATTAATCAAAGAGAATGCAGCAATGCGGAAACCTAGGCTTGGCTTTTGTACTCCATAGAAATCGGAATTCTGTGGGGGCTTAACTGGATCTGAATCGGTAGGGTGCCAATGCACACGGAGTTTTTGGCCACAGTAAGCATACTCTGAATGACTTGCATCATCGTAATCTCTAGTGTGTTCATCGTCCGAATATCTGTCCAATTTGCCAGTATCCCAACTAAAGATAGCTGTATCTGCGTTAGTGGGTTCATATCTGCCATCTCCTCCTGTCTCTGATGGTTGAAAGTCTAGCGATATCTTGTCCCGCTTTGTATATTCCACGATGTATGCGTCTTCTAGCCCAAAGCCTTCAGAATCAAACGTTTCAGGATCATACCCGTCAAACTTAGAATCTCCAAACCTTTGCATTCCATTAACTAGGGGGGTGACAGTCAAGTCCAACGTTTTGACTTTTGCAGCTGCAACGGAATCTGCAAATTTCTTGAATGATTCACTAACTTGAGTCAAGCAGAATAGTGTCAATGGATCGTCCTGTAGATCAATCCACAACCGATGCTTCATGACTACATCCATCGCTGCCCTTGAAAGATCCTCGACGACAAGACCATCATCGTCGCCCTCCTCCGTTTTACGAGGACGCTTTGCAGCTCTGCTGTTCGCTTCCTGCTCCTCCAATTCTGCAGCTTGCGCAGCATCTGATGCATCCACCTCCGCCGTTTCAAACTTAACTAAATGGCTCCCAAAACCGTCATGAGAGCGGATGAGAGAACCATTAATTTGATACTCTGACGCACTTTGAGGCCAAGCCTTTCCCTCTTCAACGAGACCATTCATGCACTGCACAAATGGATCAAGACGATGGGACAGGTGTGCAATTGTCGATTTGGTATCTACATCAAATCGCAGCGTAATACAAGGGTGATTCCTGTTGCAACCACCATTACATCCACTTGGGGGATCAAAGGGATCGTCATAAAATCCCCCGTACTCGTCATGTTGGATGCTTCCATCAATGAGCCACTTGACACAACATCTATCGAAGATGTGTCTTGGTGTAAAAATATCACGCCCTCGTTGAAGCAGTCGATAGAATTCTCGACGCCTCCTCTCTCGCTGGTCATCCGCCCAGGCATACACATCCATTGCTTCTTCTTTACTCCTGTCTTTCTTCTGTTTGGTGATGATCGTACTGTCAACGAGCGGCTGTCATGGTTCGGTACGCTTCCTATTCGCAACACGCAACACAAAATTATTGAAGGAGAGCGAGAGGAGGAGTGAAAGATCCAAAAGGAGGTGACGGCAACTGTATCGACACAAACGCCAACACCTACACCTACACTGAGCAAAGGCTCCATACATAACTCTCTCTGCTCTGAGAGGTGCTGCAAGAACAATGAAACTGCAATAGAGACGACAATAACAGTAGGGGCGGTGGAAAGGATGACCAACGAGTTTTATTATCAAGCTCCACTGTACTTGATCAAAAGTCATAAACATTCGGAGTTTGTTCCATGAGGACCATGCAAGCAGATTCAAATCACCTTCAGCTTCAGTACGAACAATGTGCACAATCTTTAAAGGTAAGTTAATACTACAACTTGTCGTTCCCCCTTCATTCCCATTCCGATTCCGTGTCATTCCCCCCACATGTATCTCTTTCTCTCTAGAGCTCATCTCGAGAACCACCCTCCTCACATAGACCACAAGAGAACGGACATTCAACACGCATGAAATCTTTCGCTTTGTCCTCACAACGTCCAGCCTTAGACAGATTCTGGCAAAGTTTGTAATGATCGTAACAGCTTGGGCTTCCACCGCGGTTGACTTTGTCGGACTTGTTGATCACTTTTCCGTATCCTCTGGGGAACTCGTCCTTCAGCACAAGATTCATACTTGGAAGAGAAGCTTTGAACTTGGAAACGAAGATTCTCTTGTGGTTCACTGTTTCATCGTAGGTAAATATGTTCACATTGACACTTCCTGCTCCATCCCACGTGACGACGACTTGGGCATTTGGCATCAAGCCGACATATAGCGCACCCTCGCCCATTTCATGAAATGTCTCTTCAACAACACCTTTGCTCAGGCTCTTGGTGGCAGCTTTAGCTGCATTAGAAATGCTCAATGCTGTCAACGAATCCTCTGCATCTTTCAAGGCAAGCTGAAAGACAGTCTGGTGACCAATTGCACGTTGACCATAGAATTGCTCCAGGCCTGGCTGTTGGTCATAGTCGTCCTGCTTGAACGTCACTGGATCGTAATCAGTCTGAAACCTCGCAGCTCCACGAATAGAAACCCTACGCAAGTCCGAAAACTTGACGTGGTCATTACGATCCAATTTGCTCAGAGATTCCCTCAAACGGAGGAAGGAGGCCGACGTTCCAGCGTGGACGAGCCCAAAGGACATGGTCTTGTCTCCGTCACCAGCATATATTTCAGAGTAAAACTCAGGCTCCTCCTGTACCTGTATGTCAAAACGAGACTTGATGAAGGAGGTACGCTGCTCATCTGTCGCATCAAGAATGGGAACGAAGAAGACGAAGGGCTTATCCATGTGATTGACCCATACCTCTACGAAATGATCTTGGATAGTGGAAACGTGCTCCGAAGGCGCAAGAGCATCAACCACCACGACTTCAGGGTAAGATGACATTCGTGTGATATCTTTGAGGGCATCGCCAGCTTTCCTGCCACAAAGGACAAACTCCTCTGGGAAGGAATCACCGCCCGAACTCAATTGCTCACGCCACTTTCCCCTGTCCATCTCATCTTCTTCCTCGGGACAGGAGTAGAATGTGGTCAAGGAGTCATATCCTTTCTTTTCGAGGTTCGCATTGGCGCGGCATGGACTTCCCTTGGGTCCACAAATGACAAATGCATCCTTGCCACCAGCCGCACCAACAACAGTGGGAATGATCTCGTCCAGACCAGCCTCAATAATAGGACCCAGCACTGCCTCATCATCACTTGAAGCGTCCAACACGACTGACTTGCTGCTGCCCTCCCTCACCTCATCGCATACTCCAATTATGGACAAATCAGGTCCAGTCGATTTCAAGTCATCTGCTCGGGTATGGCACCCCCTCACTCCTCCAGTAACGATGCGGTAAGATTGCCAATCTCCTTCCTTGCTCCCAAGCATGTCGAGCACTTTGGAGCGAATGCTTTCTTGCTTCTCAAATCTTCCCCACAGGTGAATGTCAATTTTACAGTAGTTGGCATCCGGCCAGCTTTCCATTAGAAGATAGCCCTCCTCCAAGACAATCACATGTTTCATACCGCCACTCTTCTCACTGGGTTGAGACGAAGTTGTAATGAAAGTGTATCCCAGCTGCTTCAAGGGACCCTCCAATTCAGAAATGGACTCCATATTGGACACATTCTCCGCCTCTACGATCATCAACACACCAGCATACGCAATCGATTCATCATCTACTTCTTTTGTTGTCCCGGGGGGAAGGCAATCCCCAGACTCGCCCCAATACTTGCTGTAATCCGTCAGTGGGCCCCAATGATCATCCCTGCCCTCCTCCTGCGGCTTGTAAACCAACGTGTCCACATTAAGCGTTGATCCCTCCACTCCCTTCAAATGATCAAACTTGGGATTCAAAAAGTCCACCTGATCCGTCCCACAAAGCACTAACTCATAGTCACAAATGTAAAACACATCCTGGATATCCAATTGAATGCAAGTATCAAACACCCTACTCAACCCCTCGAAATATCCAAAATCGTTCTTCACCATGATCCCTGTTGGACTCAACAAAAGCTTCATTGCACCAAACACATCCAATCCTTCGGTCACAGTCATACTCATGACAGTCTCGGACAAATCCAACAACACCAAATCAAATGTCCCAAAGTACTCTCGTGGCAGCAGCGTCAAGCTCTTTGCACCATCACCAAACCACCATTGGACCCTCTCATCATCAAAATGCGGCTGTGTCTTGAAGTGCTCAAACGAATTGCGTGTCACAACCTGATCCAATTCCAGCCCCAATACCATCTCCAACGAGGGATATTTGAGCACCTCATGTAACAGCATGGAGTCACCCCCTCCCACGAATACCACACGCTTGACATCGGTATATGCCGCTGACAAATGAACGAATGGCTCGTGATAATGAGGGCGGTACGTAGCACATTGCTGCATGGTATGATCCAACCAGAGACACTTATCCTCCAAATGAAGATTCTCTTCAAAAAAGACTCTTTGGTATTGGGAATGCTTCACATCAATTTCCTGAGCGTATTCGTTATCTTCATCGTATTCAGTGTTGCAAGTGGCCCATTTGGTTTCGAGGTCGCCAAGGTGGTTGTAGAAATGTTGAGCGTTGGACCACACGTGGCATGATCCGTCGGGGTTTTCTCTTAGACAGTAAAATGGGTTGTTGACTTCGGGGGTGTCGTCGTCAGAAGAGTTATCATCATCGTCTGAGGAGAGGAGGAGGATTCGGCATATGCAGAGGGGAAAGAAATAATGCTAAAGAGATTAGTGATCACTGTATTGCTGTACGATGCCATGGTCATGATTTGATTTTGGACAATCTTCAAATTACCTTGCACGAAATATTTGTTGCCGAACAATTTGCCAATGTCAATGTAGCTCCCGCTGCTGATTGCAGCACCCGCCATGACGAAGGCGGCGAGAACGACAGATAGGATGGCACGTTGACGTTGAGCATGATACGCTTTTGCGGCCTTATCATTCTTCCCTAGGGTGTCGCCACCGCCGGTCTTTGTCGATGTCGATGAGCTACAGCTGTAGGTGAGCACTTTGTGTTTGTGTGATGAAGAGGCGGCAGTGGCAGCTGCTTCGGATGGTTGAGGTTGAGCATCATCCCCTGCCCCTGCACCTGCAGATGCGGTGTCGTTGGGTGGACTTGGTTGGCTAGAGCTCATGGTTGCTTTATAATTGTTGCTGCAGTTCAGTCGGTCCTTAGCATGATTATTTCCCAGACTCAGAAGATACATATATGTGTTCCTTCTAAACTTTGCGGAGAAAGTGGACAGTGAGAAGCTATTAGATAAGTAGAGTCACACATCTGCTCTTCTCTTTGTCATTGTGACACCTTTGCGTCATCATGACACATCAGATCTCTCTTTTCCGCAACATCATCGTCGATGGACCGACGAGCAAGGAGGATATCCATTACTGCTGTCAATGGAACATGCGGAGACAGAGACGGAGGCGGAGGTACGACGGCAGCAGGTGTGGGGGGAGCGTCACGATCAAGCAATGACTAAGACTAGGAACAGAAAACATAATTTTAATTTACTTGTTACACCACCACTCCAACTCCAGTGCTAATGTTTGATTGCCCAGTACCAGTATCTCTGCCATGCAATAATGTATCTCTCTCTCTAGATCTAGAGCTCGTCACGAGAACCACGTCGATAGAATTCTCGACAACTCCTCTCATCCGCCCAGGCAAACGCATCAATTGCTTCTTCTTTACTCCTGCTCCTGTCTTAGTAAGTCTTAGTCTTTCTTCTTTCTTCTGTGATGGTGATGTTCTGTACTGTGAACGAACAACTGTCATGGTACGTTTGCAAAACATTGAGGCGAAAACAAGATCGCAGATCCAAAAGGAGAGTGACGGCAACTGTATCGACACAAACGCCAAAACCTACTCTAGCAAAGTAAGCGATAACAAAAACCAATTGCTTCATAATCATAACTCTCTCTGCTCTGAGAGGTGCTGCAAGAACAATAAAACTGCAATAGAGACGACAATAACAGTAGGGGCGGTGGAAAGGAGGACCAAGAGTTTTATATGATCAAGCTCCAACTTATAGACGTCTGATTCGCGGCCTTCGCCTTGGTGTTGGTGTCCGTCCCTAACGCTCCTATCAGACATAGGCTTGGTTTGGGTAGATGGACTTCTCTCTGTTCTTGATCAGAACAAGGTCATAAACATTCAGAGTTTGTTCCATGAGGACCATGTACAAGCAGATTCAAATCACCTTCAAGTACGAACAATGTGCACAATCTTTAACTTAATACTACAACTTGTCGTTCCCCCTTCATTCCCATTCCGTGTCATTCCCCCTCACTGTATCTCTTTCTCTCTAGAGCTCATCACGAGAACCACCCCTCTCGCATAGACCACAAGAGAAACGACATTCAACACTCATGAAATCTTTCGCATCGTCCTCACAGCGTCCAGCCTTAGACAGCTTCTGGCAAAGTTTGTAATGATCGTAACAGCTTGGACTTTCACCGTGGTTGACTTTGTCGGACTTGTTGATCACTTTTCCGTATCCTCGAGGGAACTCGTCCTTAAGCACAAGATTCATACTTGGAAGAGAAGCTTTGAACTTGGAAACGAAGATTCTCTTGTGGTTCACTGTTTCATCGTAGGTAAATATGTTCACATTGACACTTCCTGCTCCATCCCACGTGACGACGACTTGGGCATTCGGCATCAAGGCGACGTATAGCGCACCCTCGCCCATTTCATGAAATGACTCTTCAACAACACCTTTGCTCAGGCTCTTGGTGGCAGCTTTAGCTGCATTAGAAATACTCAATGCTGTCAACGACTCCTCTGAATCCTTCAAGGCAAGCTGAAAGACAGTCTGGAGCCCAATTGCACGTTGACCATAGAATTGTTCCAGGCCTGGTTGTTGGTCATAGTCGTCCTGCTTGAACGTCACTGCGTCGTAATCAGTCTGAAACCTCGCAGCTCCACGAATAGACACCCTACGCAAGTCCGAAAACTTGACGTGGTCATTACGATCCAGCTTGCTCAGCGACTCCCTCAAACGGAGGAAGGATGCCGACGTTCCAGCGTGGACGAGCCCAAAGGACATGGTCTTGTCCCCATCACCAGCATATATTTCAGAGTAAAACTCAGGCTCCTTGCCCCGTATGTTAAAACGAGACTTGATGAAGGAGGTACGCTGCTCATCTGTCGCATCAAGAATGGGAACGAAAAAGACGAAGGGCTCATCTATGTGATTGACCCACATCTCTACAAAACGATCATGGACAGTGGAAACGTGCTCCGAAGGCGCAAGAGCATCAACCACCACGACTTTAGGGTAAGACGACATTCGTGTGATATCTTTGAGGGCATCGCCAGCTTTCCTGCCACAGAGGACAAACTCCTCTGGGAAGGAATCACCGCCCGAACTCAATTGCTCACGCCACTTTCCCCTATCCATCTCATCTTCTTCCTCGGGACAGGAGTAGAATGTGGTCAAGGAGTCATATCCTTTCTTTTCGAGGTTCGTCTTGGCACGGCATGGACTTCCCTTGGGTCCACAAATGACAACTGCATCCTTGCCACCAGCCGCACCAACAACAGTGGGAATGATCTCGTCCAGACCAGCCTCAATAATAGGGCCCAACACTGCCTCATCATCACTTGAAGTGTCCAACACGACTGATTTGCTGCTGCCCTCCCTCTCCTCATCGCATACTCCAATTATGGACAAATCAGGTCCAGTCGATTTCAAGTCATCTGATCGGGTATGGCACCCCCTCACTCCTCCAGTAACGATGCGGTAAGATTGCCAATCTCCTTCCTTGCTCCCAAGCATGTCCAGCACTTTGGAACGAATGCTTTCTTGCTTCTCAAATCTTCCCCACAGGTGAATGTCAATTTTACAGTAGTTGGCATCCGGCCAGCTTTCCATTAGAAGATAACCCTCCTCCAAGACAATCACATGTTTCATACCGCCACTCTTCTCACTGGGTTGAGACGAAGTTGTAATGAAAGTGTATCCCAGCTGCTTCAAGGGACCCTTCAATTCAGAAATGGACTCCATATTGGACACATTCTCCGCCTCTACGATCATCATCACACCCGCATACGCAATGGATTCATCATCGACTTCTTTTGTTGTCCCGGGGGGAAGGCAATCCCGAGGCTCACCCCAATACTTGCTGTAATCCGTCAATGGTCCCCAATGATCATCCCTACCCTCCTCCTGCGGCTTGTAAACCAACGTGTCCACATTATACGTCAATCCCTCCACTCCCTTCAAATGATCAAACTTGGGATTCAAAAAGTCCACCTGATCTGTCCCACAAAGCACCAACTCATAGCCACAAATATAAAACACATCCTGGATATCCAATTGAATGCAAGTATCAAATACCCTACTCAACCCCTCAAAATATCCAAAATCGTTCTTCACCATGATCCCTGTTGGCCTTAACAACAGCTTCATTGCACCAAACACATCCAATCCTTCGGTCACAGTCATACTCATGACAGTCTCGGACAAATCCAACAACACCAAATCAAACGTCCCAAAGTACTCTCGTGGCAGCAGCGTCAAGCTCTTTGCACCATCGCCAAACCACCATTGGACCCTCTCATCATCAAAATGCGGCTGTGTCTTGAAATGCTCAAACGAATTACGTGTCACGACTTGATCCAATTCCAACCCTAACACCATCTCCAACGAGGGATATTTGAGCACCTCATGTAACAACATGGAGTCACCCCCTCCCACGAATACCACACGCTTGACATCGGTATACGCGGCTGACAAATGAACGAATGGCTCATGATAATGAGGGCGGTATGAAGCGCACTGCTGCATGGTATGATCCAACCAGAGACATTTATCCTCCAAATGAAGATTCTCTTCAAAAAAGACTCTTTGATATTGGGAATGCTTCACGTCAATTTCCTGAGCGTATTCGTTATCTTCATGGTATTCAGTGTTACAAGTGGCCCATTTGGTTTCGAGGTCGCCAAGGTGGTTGTAGAAATGTTGGACATTGGACCACATGTGGCATGATCCGTCGGGATTTTCTCTCAGACAGTAAAATGGGTCGACTTCTTCGCCCCCATTGTCATCAGAAGAGTCATCATCGTCTGAGGAGGAGGAGGATTCGGCATATGCAGAGGGGAAAGAAATATCGCTAAAGAGATTAGTGATCACTGTATTGCTGTACGATGCCATGGTCATGATTTGATTGTGGACAACCTTCAAATTACTTTGCACGAAATATTTGTTGACGAACAATTTGCCAATGTAGCTCCCGCTGCCGCTGATTGCAGCACCCGCCATGACGAAGGCGGCGAGAACGACAGATAGGATGGCACGTTGAGCATGATACGCTTTTGCGGCCTTATCATTCTTCCCTAGGGTGTCGCCACCGCCGGTCTTTGTCGATGTCGATGAGCGGCTACGGCTGTAGGTGAGCACTTTGTGTTTGTGCGATGAAGAGGCGGCGGTGGCGGCTGCTTCGGATGGTTGAGCATCATCCCCTGCACCTGCAGATGCGGTGTCGTTGGGTGGACTTGGTTGGCTAGAGCTCATGGTTGCTTTATAATTGTTGCTGCAGTTCAGTCGGTCCTTAGCATGATTCTTTCCAATACTCAGAAGATACTTATGTGTTCCTTCTAAACTTTGCGGAGAAAGTGGACAGAGAGAAGCTATTAGAACATTTACGGTTATCAAATCTGTCAGACAAGATTGGACTGGTACCAAATCTGTCTGTAACTGGTACTAAATCTGTCGGCCAAGATAGAAAAGCACCAAAACTGCACGCAACGCAATGAATGAAACCTGGAAGAGAACTGGTCACCATCTGCTCTTCTCTTTGTCATTGTGACACCTTTGCGTCATCATGACACATCAGATCTCTCTTTTCCGAACATCATCGCCGATGGACCGACGAGCAAGGAGGATATCCATTACTGCTGTCAATGGAACATGCGGAGACGGAGACGGAGGCGGAGGTACGACGGCAGCACGTGTGGGGGGAGCGTCACGATCAAGCAATGACTCTCCAACTCCAGTGCTAATGTTTGATTGCCCAGTATCTCTGCCATGCAATAATGTATCTCTCTAGATCTAGAGCTCGTCACGAGAACCACGTCGATAGAATTCTCGACTCCTCCTCTCATCCGCCCAGGCAAACGCATCCATTGCTTCTTCTTTACTCCTGCTCCTGCCTTAGTCTTTCTTCTGTGATGGTGATGTTCTTCTTGTGAACGAACAACTGTCATGGTACGTTTGCAAAAAATTGAGGCGAAAACAGATCGCAGATCCAAAAGGTGAGTGACGGCAACTGTATCGACACAAACGCCAAAAACTACTCTAGCAAAGTAAAACATTGCTTCATAATCATAACTCTCTCTACTCTGAGAGGTGCTGCAAGAACAATAAAACTGCAATAGAGACGACAATAACAGTAGGGGCGGTGGAAAGGATGACCAAGAGTTTTATATGATCAAGCTCCAACTTATAGACGTCTTATTCGCGGCCTTCGCCTTGGTGTTGGTGTCCGTATTGTACCTACCGCTCCTTTCAGACATAGGCTTGGTTTGGGTAGATGGACTTCTCTCTGTTCTTGATCAGAACAAGGTCATAAACATTCGGAGTTTGTTCCATGAGCACCAAGTGCAAGCAGATTCAAATCACCTTCAAGTACGAACAATGTGCACAATCTTTAAGGTAAGTTAATACTACAACTTGTCGTTCCCCCTTTATTCCATGTCAATCCCCCTCACATGAATCTCACATATCTCTCTAGAGCTCATCACGAGAACCACCCTCCTCACATAGACCACAAGAGAACGGACATTCAACACGCATAAAATCTTTCGCTTTGTCCTCACAACGTCCAGCCTTAGACAGATTCTGGCAAAGTTTGTAATGATCGTAACAGCTTGGGCTTTCACCGCGGTTGACTTTGTCGGACTTGTTGATCACTTTTCCGTATCCTCTGGGGAACTCGTCCTTAAGCACAAGATTCATACTTGGAAGAGAAGCTTTGAACTTGGAAACGAAGATTCTCTTGTGGTTCACTGTTTCATCGTAGGTAAATATGTTCACATTGACACTTCCTGCTCCATCCCACGTGACGACGACTTGGGCATTCGGCATCAAGCCGACGTATAGCGCACCCTCGCCCATTTCATGAAATGACTCTTCAACAACACCTTTGCTCAGGCTCTTGGTGGCAGCATTAGCTGCATTAGAAATACTCAATGCTGTCAACGAATCCTCTGCATCTTTCAAGGCAAGCTGAAAGACAGTCTGGAGCCCAATTGCACGTTGACCATAGAATTGTTCTAGGCCTGGCTGTTGGTCATAGTCGTCCTGCTTGAACGTCACTGCGTCGTAATCAGTCTGAAACCTCGCAGCTCCACGAATAGAAACCCTACGCAAGTCCGAAAACTTGACGTGGTCATTACGATCTAGCTTGCTCAGCGACTCCCTCAAACGGAGGAAGGATGCCGACGTTCCAGCGTGGACGAGTCCAAAGGACATGGTCTTGTCTCCGTCACCAGCATATATTTCAGAGTAAAACTCAGGCTCCTTGTCCTGTATGTCAAAACGAGACTTGATGAAGGAGGTACGCTGCTCATCTGTCGCATCAAGAATGGGAACGAAAAAGACGAAGGGCTCATCTATGTGATTGACCCACATCTCTACAAAACGATCATGGACAGTGGAAACGTGCTCCGAAGGCGCAAGAGCATCAACCACCACGACTTTAGGGTAAGACGACATTCGTGTGATATCTTTGAGGGCATCGCCAGCTTTCCTGCCACAGAGGACAAACTCCTCTGGGAAGGAATCACCGCCCGAACTCAATTGCTCACGCCACTTTCCCCTATCCATCTCATCTTCTTCCTCGGGACAGGAGTAGAATGTGGTCAAGGAGTCATATCCTTTCTTTTCGAGGTTCGTCTTGGCACGGCATGGACTTCCCTTGGGTCCACAAATGACAATTGCATCCTTGCCACCAGCCGCACCAACAACAGTGGGAATGATCTCGTCCAGACCAGCCTCAATAATAGGGCCCAACACTGCCTCATCATCACTTGAAGTGTCCAACACGACTGACTTGCTGCTGCCCTCCCTCTCCTCATCGCATACTCCAATTATCGACAAATCAGGTCCAGTCGATTTCAAGTCATCTGCTCGGGTATGGCACCCCCTCACTCCTCCAGTAACGATACGGTAAGATTGCCAATCTCCTTCCTTGCTCCCAAGCATGTCTAGGACTTTGGAGCGAATGCTTTCTTGCTTCTCAAATCTTCCCCACAGGTGAATGTCAATTTTGCAGTAGCTGGCATCCAGCCAGCTTTCCATTAGAAGATAACCCTCCTTCAAGACAATCACATGTTTCATACCGCCACTCTTCTCACTGGGTTGAGACGAAGTTGTAATGAAAGTGTATCCCAGCTGCTTCAATGGACCCTCCAATTCAGAAATGGACTCCATATTGGACACATTCTCCGCCTCTACGATCATCAACACACCCGCATACGCAATGGATTCATCATCTACTTCTTTTGTTGTCCCGAGGGGAAGACAATCCCCAGACTCGCCCCAATACTTGCTGTAATCCGTCAGTGGGCCCCAATGATCATCCCTGCCCTCCTCCTGCGGCTTGTAAACCAACGTGTCCACATTAAGCGTTGATCCCTCCACTCCCTTCAAATGATCAAACTTGGGATTCAAAAAGTCCACCTGATCTGTCCCACAAAGCACCAACTCATAGTCACAAATGTAAAACACATCCTGGATATCCAATTGAATGCATGTATCAAATACCCTACTCAACCCCTCAAAATATCCAAAATCGTTCTTCACCATGATCCCTGTTGGACTCAACAACAGCTTCATTGCACCAAACACATCCAATCCTTCGGTCACAGTCATACTCATGACAGTCTCGGACAAATCCAACAACACCAAATCGAATGTCCCAAAGTACTCTCGTGGCAACAGTGTCAAGCTCTTGGCACCATCACCAAACCACCATTGGACCCTCTCATCATCAAAATGCGGCTGTGTCTTGAAGTGCTCAAATGAATTACGTGTCACGACCTGATCCAATTCCAACCCTAACACCATCTCCAACGAGGGATATTTGAGCACCTCATGTAACAACATGGAGTCACCCCCTCCCACGAATACCACACGCTTGACATCAGTATATGCGGCTGACAAATGAACAAATGGCTCATGATAATGAGGGCGGTACGAAGCACACTGCTGCATGGTATGATCCAACCAGAGACATTTATCCTCCACGAATAGATTCTCTTCAAAAAATACTTTTTGGTATAACGAATTTTCCGTGTCAATTAGCTCAGCGTGTTCGTTATCTTCATCGTATTCAGTGTTACAAGTGGACCATTTGGTCTCCATTTCACCCATGTGGTTGTAGAAATGTTGGACATTGGACCATGTGCGGCATGATCCATCGGGATTTTCTCTTAGACAGTGATAGGGGTTGTTGACTTCGGGGGTGTCGTCAGAAGAGTCATCATTTGAGTCGTTTGAGGAGGAGGAGGATTCGGCATATGCAGAGGGGAAAGAAATAATGCTAAAGAGATCAGTGATCACTGTATTGCTGTACAATGCCATTTTCATGATTTGATTATTTTGATCAATCTTCAAATTACCTTGGCTGTCGAATAATTTGTTGCCGATGAATTGTCCAATGCGCTGCCCGCTCATTAGGGCACCCGCCATAATGAGGGCGGCGAGAACTACGGATAGGATGGTGCGTTGGGCATGATACGTTTTGGCGGCCTTATCATTCCTTCTTAGGGTGTCGTTACCGCCGGTCTTTGTAGATGAGCGGCTACGGCTGTAAGTGAGCACTTTGTGTGAAGAGGCGGCGGCGGCGGCTGCTTCGGATTGTTGAGCATCATTTCCTGAAGATGCGGTGCCGTTGGGTGAGCTTGGTTGGTCGGAGCTCATGGTTGTTTATTATAATTATCGTTGCCTCAGTTCAGTCGGTCCTTAGGATCATTCTTTCCAATACTCAGAAGATATTATTCGTTCATATCATTGATTCTTCATCTTGTTTGCGAGCGAGATTTCAGTTTTGTGGAGAACAAAATTTTACCACAAATTTTGTGAGAAAGTGCACAGGAAAATTGCGCGGGAGGAACAGAAATTGCGGGAGGAGAAATCAGACCGGCGTTATTCCGCTTTTGTTCTGCCGAACCGGCTTTTCTCCACCCACTACCTCAGCTCACCTACCAGCCCTCCTCCACCATCCGCTCCCTCCACTACTGAAGAAGGTGCTTCTAGAGAGAGAGAAACGCCGCTAATACAAAGGAGAGGAACCAACAGCAAAGATAATATTATGGAGATGGAAACGGCCATCGAGTATGTTTGGACTTTCGGCAAAGTCATCATTGCCTGCTCGCCCGTCATTGCCATAGCGGCTATCCTCGTCTTTGCCAGGGAAGATGAAGAGACGGAGATTGCAAAGCGAAAGGTGAAATGTGCTAGAAGCTGATAATTAATTATGATGCGGTTGGTTGTTAGTCCGGTGGTGCTGTAGCGGTGATGGGGGACTTGAAGAATGTAGGGTATGGAGACCAACACACCACCCAGCAACCCATCCAAACAAATCATGACAAAATTTCTCTTTGCTACACGGTTATCCTGAATGACGGTTCTATTCAGCGACTCGACGCGAATACTACTTGAGAAAAGGTAACCAAATGAGAGTGTAGTACAACATCAAAAGACAAAATCGGTGTACAAAATAAGAAAGAGATTGCAAAGTGTACATAATGTAACAAAACAAAATAATGGCCATCAACACAATTTATCATTTATTCCATCATGGAACAAACCCATCAAACATATCCAAAACAGCACTAAGCTCTCTCCACCGAAATTCAACATGTCGTAAACATTTGGAACAGCACATTTCCTTCTCTTTTAATAGCTCTATTCGCCTCCTTCCTTCATCATCTCTTGCTCGAATTGATACCACTTGGGATGAATCATCATCGGTTGATATCTTACCCCCCGGAATGGTGGTACTTACACAATCATCACCCCCTTCTTTTCCCACTGCCCATATACAATTGGAGCAAATTTGTCGTCCACATCTCTTCCCAGCAGTGATCACCTCGCACGACTGCGGAGGTTGAATTGGAAACACTTGGCTGATGCATTGGGGACACGATGACAAATTGCATTCGTCACATTTGTACCAAACTGCTTCTTGTTCTCTTCTTCTCCTTCCACCATCATTGGTATGATTAGTATACACATCAATATGCTCATTACAAAGTGAGACAGAACACCAACCACACCTCACAAACGAAACCAAATCATAATTCCGTTCAGTACACTCTCTCCATGCACCAAGTATATCCCCTGGTCCATCTAGATCACCAGCAATACGATTACCACGAATTTGTTGTTGTTGCTGCTGCTGTTGGAGACGTTGTACAGGAGGAGGGAGGAAACGATAACATCTCAAACATCCCTGTGGACCACATCGTGCTTGATTGCAATTTGGATGATCACACCATGTTTCTGCTGAATTGAGGCATGTCACCGTGTTATTAGTATTGGTGGCGTCATTGTTGTTGTTGTTGGCATGGGGTTGCAATAATCGTTCATTTAATAGACTGAGTTGACCTGGCCAAGTCTGTGTACATAATTGTTGACGTAGTTGATTGGGGTGGGCTTCATGATGTTGTTGTCGTCCATAATCGTTTATGGATTTGACAGGGCGTAGATTGGTCAATTTCATCATGGAGTGAGTTTGTATATATCCTGCGTATAATGAAGATGTCGTCGTCGTGTTATTATCATCATCATCATCGTTATCAGTAGTTTCTTGTAACTGATGTGTTTGTTGATTTGTAGCTTCAAATTTGCTCTGTAAATTTAATGATTGAATGGCATGTCGAAATGTCAGTGCAGCTTTATGTACAGCAATGTCACCACCATCATCATCTGCTCTACCCTCATTGCTACGATAATTCAGATTATCATGACCACCGCCAGCCCGAAAACCAAGTTGAAGTTCACTGTCATCACGAAAGAGGCATCGGCGCATCCAAAATATTCGCCAGAGGGAATCATTTTGAGATAATTGACGCAATGAGTGATTGGTCGAGCCGATTGTCAGGCAGGTTGAGCGAGGACCGAGGAACTCGAGTATGCGGTGGAGGATGTCTGGATTGCTTGGTAGGTCCATTGCTACTAAATACTAACTATTCATCATTTTCTGATGGAACTGAAATCTGAAATCTTTGTTTCGGGAGATTGAGTCGAGTCGAGTCTTCCGCTTTGCCATGGATTGCCAGCGCAAGTAAAATTACAGCAGACAGCGCAGCAGATCTCCCGGTGTCGACGGTTGGTAAGTATACACAGGGATGAGCTTTTAGCAACCCGCCGTGTACGGTTTGGAGCGATGCTTGTTGAGAATCAGATGCCTCTTTGATAGGTAGAGCGAGGACAACGAAGCAGACGATAATGATTCGGACTCGGATAAGGGGTGTGTGGAGAAACACAGTCTATGGCCTTAGCCTAGCCTTAGCGTCATGGCAACAAACTCACTGCCTATCTGTATCTATATCTGAAGTACTCTGCAAATTATATCTATTAGAGGAAAAGAACGAAGCAAAAGATTTTGGGGCATCTTAGATAGTAAGTCATCCTTGTGATGTACATTCGACAGCAACAAAATATGGAGCAATCAAAGCTTCCAGCTCTTTCATGCCCCATTACAATTAATTTTACCATGTATCTACCTATGTCTCACAATCGCACAATTCGCTCTGGATGACGTCTTAAAGCTTAACGCACTTTTGTTCAGTAGTACTCCTCATCCTAAGCAGACTCAACAACAACCTCCTCATAGTCCTAAGAATCTGATAGAGTTAGCTCTTCTCGTTCTCGTCATCATAGTTGTAGTAACCCACAATATCAACTTCTTCGTATTGATAGTAATCCTCCTCGAGGGCGGCACGATCCTCACCAGAGGCCACCGCCACTATCTCCTGCTCACTCTTACTACTCTTACTCTTAGCAGCCTTGCACTTTCCTGCCTTTGCACTATGTGTAGGCTCCTTTGTCGGCTCCTTTGTTGGAAGACGTGTTGGACGACGTGTCGGGTCCTTTGTTGGGGGTGATGGACTCTTCACTCCACTATCGATGTCGAGTTGCCTCCGTCCATTCGCATCTTCGCCGCAATCCTCTTCCACCTCATCTTCGATCGATGCTGCTACATCCACATTCTTGGCTCCTTGAGTTTTTGATGCAACGACACTGTACCTGTATGTGGAAGTGCCGCCGACAGATAGCAGGACAATACACAAAGCGAGAAAAATTCCTCCAGCGGCCCATGCCCATTTACTATAAATACATGCACCGGACACAAATGTGAAAAAAATGAACTGTGACGAGTGTGTGCCGGTGTACAGTGCAATGGCTGAGTACACTGCACGGCACAAGCGATAGCGCGTGCTAGTGCAGTGTACTCGCCTGCACTGCACTGTCGGCAAACACAAGTCATTGGTCGTTTTTTCCACATGAGTGTCAGCTGCATGTGTGATTGTACTCCCAATAGTGCAATTTACCTGCAGGGTAGTATTGACGAATTGCTCTGTACAGGTGAATCTATTAGATCAATTTGGATAGGTAGGTGTGTCCTTGGTCAGAGTGGAGTGATGCATGCTGCGCAGCGAGGTCTTGTCTTGTCGTTGTGGAAGAGTGCAAATTATTTGCACACAGTGCAGGTACACTGCACTGAACAAAACACCAAATTTTGTTTACCGGTGCAACAAAAGTACACGGAACACAGCACAGTGCACTGTGCGTAACCTATGTGATGCAGGACGTCAAATACAGTGCAATGAGTCGGCACTACCGTGCTGGTAAAGTGCACTGTGTGAGTACTGCTACCAGGCTCAGGTTCAGGATCGGAGCAGCCTCATCCTCGTTAATTCCGTCTGGGTTGTTACGACCTTCGCCTTTGAGGGCAAACAACTCTTCTTCATCGGAGATCGTGCCTGTATGGGTATGGGCTTCAACTCCTTCCTCGGGCTCGGTTTCGGTTTCGCTTTGTAGATGCTCTGAAGCACTAGTTACCACCGCCATCTTGATCAATCTGTTTGTAATTTCAAGATAATAATCTGAGGTTTATTTACTGTGCAAAGTTGATAGACGCAGGTCTGAGTGGCTTAGCAGTTCTCTGACACTACTCGTCTCTGTTGATTACAACAGCACTCCGAAACACTCGCTTTGCAACCAGATTGACATTGATATTGATATACAGGAGCAAGCTCATCAGCATCAGCATCAGACCCAATTGCAATTGCCCAAGCCCAAGCAATCACACATGGGAAAAATTAATCAATAATATGAACAGTGTAACGGACCAAAGACAAAGACAAAGAGGATGGCCACAGATCCATTCCAACTCCACCCTGACACAGCTGACGCTGACACTGAAGATTGGTTTCGTCTTAGCT
The DNA here is from genome assembly GCA_030544225.1 of Skeletonema marinoi. Lineage (NCBI taxonomy): Eukaryota > Bacillariophyta > Thalassiosirophyceae > Thalassiosirales > Thalassiosiraceae > Skeletonema > Skeletonema marinoi. The sequence goes on from CM060497.1 coordinate 1,899,920, forward strand.
TTTTTTTATTCCATTGCTGCATCAATTTCCTTCCACAATAAAGCATCACGCAACCTAGACGGCCACCTCAACAATCTCCAATCGTCAGATCTGCCTCCCTCCCCTCCTGCACCTGTTCTTTGTGCCAACGGCAAGAAGAAAAATGCAGTGCTGATATTATTTGGAGTACCAAAACAATTCAATTTCGTCTGGAAAGCGTATGTGCATAATATCATCGCGAGGAACCCATGGGTAAAGTTTGAAGTGTATATGCACATGTACTCCGACCTGCACCAAAAGCCCTTTTCAAACAGTAGAAATGGCGAGCACAATGCAACCTTAGATTCGCCAGATGATATTCGGGAACTATTGGATAAGGATAAGGGAGACACACCAGTGATGTTGATGACTTCATCACAATCAATGTTTGAGGAATCAGACTTGTCCTGGTTGCAACAATCAGACTTAGCCTTCTTAGCGGGCTACTCCTTTCACACACTGAAGAATGTATTTCGTCAGGGGAACTCGCTTAGGGAAGCCTTCTTCTATGGGCAGAAGCATTGCAATAATTCGAACGACGATGTTGTGTACATATTTGCTAGGTCGGACACGTTCTTGATGAGTCCAGTTGATATCCCATGCAGCTTTAATCTTGGTAACACTGGTATCATTACACCAAAATGGATGTCCTTTGAGGGTTATAATGACAGATTTGCAATAGCAGGACCGGAATCAGCAAAAGTATATGCTACCAAAAATGAAGGATACAAGCAGGCCATTCTTGCTCGCAGGAGCGACAACCACAAAAAGCCAGTAATGAACTCTGAAAGAATGCTTCGGGATTGGCTACTTGGAAACAAGCTCAATGTTACAAAGCATGAGGATGTCAGGGCGTGGGCGTTGCTGCGTGTGAGGGCAGATCGTAGTATTGAACAAAAAGATGTAGGGGAAATCAATATTATGTTTCCACAATTAGCGCTTCAGACAACCTCGCTTCCACAATTAGCGCTTCAGATAGGGATCGGAACATAAATTATAATCATGATATTGTATTGTTGTAAACTGCCTTATCGTTCAACACCCTACAATGGTTCATAGTGATGATTGGTAGATTCAATTTGCAGAGTGCTTCAGATATGGTACACACTTTTGGAGTTTGCGTCACAAAAGCTAGGCCTTTCGTTATGGCTGCTCTCTCCTGTACAATACATAGTTGGATGCATTGGATTGTCATAAAGGTTGTAGAGGAATATCTAGTCACTGAAAAGTATCAATTCCATCTTGTAATGGCGTAGAAGTAGATTCGCCTCCATTGCCTCTCACACTCCTTATCGATTCACCGCTTCGTCCATCTACCTCCTCATTCGACCAAAGAGGCATCTGATTCTCGAGAAGCATTGCCAATCCTAACCGTAATCGCTCCGCCGTATTTGTTGTTGAAAGCGCATCAATGTTTACTACACTACCGTCGACACCGGGACGATCAATTGCAGCGGCAGCAGCAGCAAATGCTCCCCAGCTTGTAGCAGTGAAATCGCTATCAACGTTATCGCTATTGTTGTTGGTTCTTTTATCAAGTGATATGATATCGTAGGCGCTCTTGTAACTCATCTGTTGATTGCGCAGTCTTTCACTACTTGATCGCTGCTCTTCGTCCTCCTCTTGCCGCAGCCTCAAAATTGACACAATATTCTCTGTATATTCATTTGCAACAATCTTCTGTTCCTCATCCAATGGATCATCAAACCAATCTACAACCTTACCCTGATGAATATCATCCAAAGCAGTCGTTCGTAAGTCGTCGTTAATAGCAGTAGATCTGCTGCTAGCACTACCGCTATTATTATTATTATTGCTGTTAACATCACATCGTCTCACCCTCCCCACAGCACGAATCCCAACCTCCATCGCACTAAACCCTCTATACCCCATATGTATCTCCAACTCCTCTTCGATCACCTCACATAATACTGTTATAGGCAATAGTCCATCATCACTTAATATGGACATTCCGATGACGGACTCGTAGTGAGTTATAGATTCATCGATTAGATCCATGTATTTGCCGTGGCGGAAGGTGTAGCTGGTTGTTTGACCTGGTAGGAGGATTTGGGATGGGTTGAATGGCAGTAGGAGTAGTGGCAGTTGATCCTGTTGCTGTTGCTGTTGTGATGAAGTAGTATTGTTGTAATTCGAATACTTTGCCCTCCATTCATGTACTCCGTGTAATCTAGTATTCCTTTGACGATGTTGTGCGAATTGTCTCGTCAACGTTGTAAATGGAGGGATAGATCCCCTCGGCAAAATGCTGGACTCGTGATGAATTCTAAATGCATTGACGATGATCTCGGTGGATAAAGAATGATTGACAACTAGGAACGATAAAAGCGTCAAGATAACTCGACGAGGAGCTACCCATAATTTACTTTGGTGTGACGTGACACTCATCTCTCTGCTAAAGGCGAGTTGCCCCTTCTTTTGGCGTCTGTTGAATGCTAAGTAATGAAACGAGCGAGTTAGCAAACGACTGCAGTTGAATACTAAAATCACGAGAGAGTGAGTTGCCATCAAATGATATCAAAAGACACATCAGCAGAGATTGGAAATAACTGCAGCGAGTCACCTACAGCCACAAAATCAGAGTAATCAAATGTCGAAAAGAACTGCACCAAATGACGAAACGACTAGAAACATTTCGCCATCAAGCCGGAAGGACTATTCATTTTTATTAATATTGCATGCATCCGTTCTAACGAAAATGGTGGGAAAATATCATTTGCTAGAAAGTGAGAGATGGTTTCCCTCAACATGCGCTTTTCGTTGGTGCTAAATACTTGTCCGTCGCTTCTATTGGTTAAACAACTCTGCTGTCGACATACCTGAGATATTAGGAGCCAATTGCTACGGCTGCGAAACCATAGCACTGCCACGCCTTGTTACGTATATATGTAAGTAAGTTTTCCTGCCCATGCTGGGCGGACTTTGACTCGACTCTAAATACCTCTAGAGAGAGGGGCATCTGAGGGCCTTCCTATTGAAAAAAAACGACCCGCCATCGAACCCGCTTAAAACGGCCGTTAACGGTCACATTTGACGGGGCGGGTCCTTCTTGGGGACCCCCCTCCTATTCATCTTTGTCGTGAAGCGGAAGACCCGCTTATCTGCCACTACATAATCATCACGGCGCTCTAGATTGTTACCATGGCTTCCTTCCGGTTGCCTGCACGGAGGTATCATTTCTTCTTTATTATGATCTTCTTTATTACCCTATGCCTGCAATAGCAACTGTATTATTTGATTATCGTTAATCGAATAATACATCTCCGCATGAGAAGAGATCTAGACCGCTTAAAATCATGTCATAATGGGGGCGAATTAATTTCTTCCTTATATTATTATGTGGATGAAAACCGTCTCTTATCTTGCGATGGGGAATTCTACTGTCAAGTGTTGTTTGATTTGTCGTCTACAGGCTTATTGTCGTGTTATAGATGTGATTTTGTAACGGATATTTATTTTGTGCTCAATTGTTATGCGCCGTTTGAAGACATGTGGACGATTCGAAATGGCAACAGCTTGAGCGGTCCAATAATCGTTTCATAACATAATCGGCGGCTTATGAAGGGAGTGGCGTCATTCATTATATATCTGCCCCAACAGTGTTGTTGATGAGGCCTATCTCAACGAAGCGGATCGGCGCCTCGTTATTTCAATAATTACGATGGTGACGATGTCGTGCTGCCGCAAATGCCTTGCTGCAGACGGTAGCTATTTGATCCTCACTCAATCTCTCACGAGGTGTGATTACAAACTGCGTTTAAATGCCTTATTAGGACGGATGCCATGGTCATTATCTTTTTTTGGTGGAGATGGGCTTCAGGCTTCACAGTTTTCACCAGGAATACTGATAAGCGGGTCGAAATATGCCACCCATGAGGGTTTTCGGTTGATGGGTCCGGACAGACCAACCAGCGGCCAAGAACCCGCTTTTTGACCGTTTATTTTCCGTTAACGGTTTTAAGCGGGTTGGATGGCGGGCCAGTTTGTTTCAATAGGAAGGCCCTGAACTCTGAACCTTCCCTTCGAACTGCCATCTAAATAATGAGAGGAGCAATAGGGTGTCCACGCATTTCAAATTTCACATGCACATTTCACACGTTTTTGGTAAATTACACATGTGAATTTCACTGTGAAATTTGTTGCGTGGACACAAAAAGCAAATTTCACATGTAACTTTCACATGTAAATTTCACCTTTTGGGGGGCTTCGGAGGTGGTGTGCCTGAGGTGTGAGGGCCAACAGAGGGGGCAGTCTCGCTGCCCCCTATTCTACTCGCATTTGATGTGAAATGTGAAATTTGACGTGTGAAATGTGAAATTTAAATTTCACATGAAACGTGGAATTTGCCCAAAGATGTGAAATTTACTTTTCACATTAGGGTGTCCACGCATCAAATTTCACATGCACATTTCACACGATTTTGGCAAATTTCACATCTTTTGTGTGAAATGTGAAATTTAAATTTCACATCTTTTGGCAAATTCCACGTTTCATGTGAAATTTAAATTTCACATTTCACGCTTCAAATTTCACATTTCACATCAAATTGGGAGTATAAAGGGGGCAAGAGAGACTGCCCCCTCTATTGGCCCTCACACCTCAGGCACACCACCTCCGAAGCCCCCCAAAAGGTGAAATTTCACATGTGAAAGTTACATGTGAAATTTGCTTTTGTGTCCACGCAACAAATTTCACATGTGAAATTCACATGTGTAATTTACAAAAATCGTGTGAAATGTGCGTGTGAAATTTGAAATGCGTGGACACCCTATTTCACACAAATAGGGTGTCCACGCATCAAATTTCACATGCATATTTCACACGATTTTGGCAAATTTCACATCTTTTGTGTGAAATGTGAAAAGTAAATTTCACATCTTTGGGCAAATTCCACGTTTCATGTGAAATTTAAATTTCACATTTCACACGTCAAATTTCACATTTCACATCAAATGCGAGTAGAATAGGGGGCAGCGAGACTGCCCCCTCTGTTGGCCCTCACACCTCAGGCACACCACCTCCGAAGCCCCCCAAAAGGTGAAATTTACATGTGAAAGTTACATGTGAAATTTGCTTTTTGTGTCCACGCAACAAATTTCACAGTGAAATTCACATGTGTAATTTACCAAAAACGTGTGAAATGTGCATGTGAAATTTGAAATGCGTGGACACCCTAATGTGTGTGCGTTTTGCGTTTTGCGTCCGTCCGGGCCGAACGGCTTGCGTTTCGAAAAGCCCGCTTCGAGTTTTTTCTCACGGGAAATTTGGCCCGCGATGTTTATGTCCGTACCTACGTACATAAGTACCTCTCTACTCGTCAGAGGTAAGGGCGTGCCCCAGTATGTCCGTCAATAAGAGCTGACCGAGCATGCAAAGCAAGAGAGAGGATACTTCATGCAAAGCCATCAGGTTGATCCACTTGATGTCAAGATGTCAGGACACAGAAAATATATTGCTATATTAGTCAACACTGTTTATTTAGAAGAAACCCCGCGAAGCGGATAGACGAGCGTCAAGCGAGGCTAGTACCTACGTACTTACAATACAATTCGCGCAAGGTATTTTACTGTACCTCGCCACATGTTCATTGAGATTTTTGCCCACCTTCAAACTTCAAAGACAAATTCATTGCGAACTGCACAACCACACCAATGCCACGCACTGCTGCTCGCTGTTTTATCTATCGTGTTCTATCAAGGTTGCCCCAGTAGCCAGCCGCAGCAAGCAGAAACAATTTAAGTTTATTATTTCTCCATATTGCTCAGAAGTAACTAAATTACTATCATCATGAGGCTTAGGAGACAAGAACTTCCAACACTCTATGTCGTCGACGGCATGGGCATGGAAGATAGCGGTGGCATGACGCCAGCAATGGACAACAACAGCAACAACAAGAGATCTCTTGGACAACATTGCAATGCCATCGTTTCCTTAGTTATGAAGCAAAAGACATTGATACCATTTGTCATGGCTATTTCATTGATCTTTGTTGGTGGCTTCACGGTCAAGCCATTCTCTGCAGTTGATCCTTCGCCTGAACACGTCAAGGTGGACACAACACACCTACAATGCTGATAAAATGCATGAGTATGACTTCGAGGATGTATTCACTCGAACACGTGATGACAACGTAGTAAAAGAAGTTCGAGATGACAAGGTAGTGAAAGAACCCCCACACGGCTGGCAAACATTCGGCTTTCTACAAATTCGAGAACACTTCCAATGTGATGTGTTTGACTATGTACTTAAGCCGCCTAGTATGAAGAAGTGGCAGATGATTCTAGATGCGTACAATAAGGAAGTTGATAGCTCGTACAAGTTTGATCAGATCGTGCCACCTACCCAAGGCTACTTGTTTGACGAGATTAGTACCCGCTACTTGATTGGTGCACGATACAACAACGAGGGTGTCCCACCATTCCATGCTGAGTCAAGAAATATGGGGAGGCGTAGAGGTCTATTCGCCTCATGGGATATCAGAAAGGGAGAGGTTGTACATGATGGTACCGATTCGGATGTAACATTTCCCGATGCAATGGCGTACAGGCGCTTTGTGTTCGCTCTGCCACGAAAAGCAGCTTGTGGAGTGGACTTGGACGCAGCGGCTTGAGAAGAATGGCCCCATGAGGATCATGTTGGCAATTAACGCTTCTGCCATGTTGAACACGGGCTTGACTTCTGAAGAAGCCAATGTGTTGCCCGAGAGTAGCACCTCACAGCTGTACTATGCTACACGAGATATCAAGAGGGGAGAGGAAATCCTCACTGACTCGACTTTCAGAGATCAGAGAGACTTTGCAGCAACTGATCTTGGTATGAGAGGATGGTAGGGAGGTGGTATAATGCAGATGCTGTGTGTTTGGACGGAGCAGTGGGAACGAAGAGTGAGAGATATCACCATATTTGTAGTGTACTTCCGATTCGCTCAAACAGGAAGTGGCTGAGAGATTGAAATTTGTGGTGGTTAGATGAGGATATGAGAGGGCGGTGTAGGTGTAGGGGGAGGTGATAATGATATAGTATGGAGTTGATCTTGATCTACTCATTAACAAAAAAAGCGCAAGCGAGTGTAAGTTGAGTGGTATAAGCTATTGTAGATAGGCCCCTTGGAACCAACCATTATCATTATTCTTCTAGTTTGCCATCTCACTCATATTCTGTTCTCTGCGTCAGGTGAAGTGGCCAAGCAGCATGCAGATGCAGCATCACGCAGCTGTTGCCGCATTACAACTCTTTCACTCTCCAACAGAAACGTAGAATTGATTGTATTTATTGCAAGGCACATGATGTCGCTTTCACTCATGTCCAATGCATCAATTACTGCGAGACAATTCTGCGTAATGTATCCACAAAAGTAGGCTGGATCGTCGGAATGAATGCTGACGTTCAATCCCAAGTCGAGCATTCTCTTGAGATTATGTTGCTTCAACGCATCAAACACTCCCAATTTCACATTGGATAATGGACAAACTGTCAATGGAATATGTTCATCTCTTAGACGTTGAACTAACTTATCATCTAACAAGCATTGTTATCAATACTCCTCTCTTCTCCCATCATCCGCTATAAACTAGAGCTAGAGCTAGAGCGCCATGCGAGTACTAGAGAGTACTCTTCTTCTCCCATCATCACTGCAACACCACTACTCTAGAGGGCCATGAACCAAGCAAATCCTATACTATCCAGTCTTTGTATCTTTTCAGCAGTCAACGATGACTTTTTTCCTTTGCAAAACTTTTTGTATTCAGCGCGTTGTGTTGATACCCATCGCCCAAGAGCAGTATTTTCTTTGAACTTAGTAGGAACATGACAATTGCCAAACTTGGCTGTATATTGAATGAGCTCACTCTGTGTGAAAAAAAGACAGAAAGGCATTATCAGTCATCTTCAAAGAGGGACGTTTCTCAAGTCCTTCGTTTTATCGGCATCGACTTACATATTTCTCATCCCATCTAACTTGCCCCCTGCGTTTCGCCCACCGGAATCCAATGCTCTGGAGTCGTTCCAGCCTTTCATCAGTCAGGGTCGAGATGTTATCATCCTCGCGATTCTTATGTTCCATGCGTTGCTAGAGTATTAAAGAGGGTTTGTCAGATCAGACTTGACGATGAGAGTAATGTATAAAGAAGTATCATAATCATAATTGAAACAAAAGCAAAAGAGAAGAGACTGACCTTATTCACCCATAACCCAAGTTTGGGATTTGGCGCATAAGTCTGTGGTACATCACAATGACCATGTTGCTGCTTAAAATCAATCTGAAGAAGGGTATGAAAAATGAGCAAATGATGGAAGGAAGAAATAATGTATCACTGCAATCTTGTATCTCAAGGTGCGTAAACTTACCAGCTCATCAAACTTTCGATCCCATGCATTGCGTTGACTAGACGTACTCGTACAAATTCCTTTTACTGGCAGAAATGGAAGAGGTGGAGGGAGATCTGTCGAATCTTCTCCTCCATCGCTGTTTGCCTTCATCTTCGTCTCTTCTGTGGCAACTACAGCTGCATACGGCAGAGGGTCCTTCTTAAGATGTGCTGATGGAGCCGGTCGTTCCTGTTTAGGAACAGCAGAGAAGAAATGTGAGCGAATAGTGAGCAAATATATAATACAACACTACTGCTGCAATCTCGTAACATAAGGTGCATAAACTTACCAGCTCATTAAGCTTTCGATCCCACGCATTGCTTTGACTAGATGGACTAGTACGAACTCCTTTTACTGATAGGTTTGGAAATGGTGGAGGGAGATCTGCATGTACCAAATCTTTCGTTCCATCATCCCGTGTTGCTTTCATCTTCGCCTCTTCTGTGGCAACTGCAGAAGGTGGAGGGTCCTTCTTCGAATGCGCTGCCGCTGCTGGAGCCGGTCTTCCAGGAGACATGTAATGCTCATTACCAAATTGACGCCTCACCGGTGAATATGGTGCCGCCAAAGGCAACAGATTGTTGTCTGGATGCTCATGTTTTTGTGGTGGGTGGAAGTGATGAAACTGTTCATGCGAAGGCGAAAGCGGAGGAGAGAAAAATTGGAAACGATGGGGGAGGTAGGGGTTGTTCCGAATGATCATATCATTGATAGGATTAGAATCACCTCCTTTTTGTGGATCTGGACCAGGCTTCTTTCCAGCCTCTTTATCTGTTGACGATGCTCCTTCTTCGTCTTTGTGTGTGTTCGGCATACTGGCGAAGGCGGAAGAGCGCTCCTCGTTCCACCACCCTTGAAAGAATGAGCTCTCCTGCATCTGCATCTGATATGGATATAGATGCGATTGAGCATAATTATCGGACATACATCGTTTCTTTGTAGCAGTCATGGTCAGTGCAGTGTTGGATTCTGGATCTGGAGCTGGAGACGTGGCCGCAGCGGCAGGTGGAACATCATCTTCTAAGCCTAAGCCGAAGGATTCAGGCGCCTGTGGCTGTGGTTGCTTCTGAGCATCTCTCCTCTCACTTTGATGGTGGGAATGATAACTACCACTACTCATTGTCATCGTCATTGACCATCAGACGACTCATCTTTTCTTAGACAGAGTGGACTTCGTTGATGTGTGATGAGTAATGCTTCCACTACTTATCTACCATTTTTTCTTACCAAGCTGTTTTTGGCCTGACGCAAGTGGACAACGACGCACTTTTTCGTACCTATTCCCGCATTATTTGTCACTGAGTATTAAGTAGCGTTCGTCTTGGGTTACAACAAAGTGGCTTTCCGGTCGGTTCTTCACCATTCTTCCTCCGGTACTTAATAGTATCGTTCGTTTCTTACCTTAACCGTAGTACCGTGCGCGACGCGACAACCAATTCGCCCACTGCAAGCCAAGCACTGCTGCTCGTGTTTAATTTTCCGTGATAAGAATATTGAATATTGACTTAGTAAATTACTCGAAATAATAATAACTCTAGACGAGCAGACATATCTTTTTTTGTCTTTCTTTTCCGCAACACGCAGAGCAACAGCACGGATAAATTAAGTTGCCCCAGCCGCAGCACACAGCAAGCAGAAACAATCTAAGTCTTTATTATTTCTCCATATTGCTCAGAAGTAAATAGTTAACATCATCATGAGGCTTAGGAGACAAGAACTTCCAACACTCGCTGTCGACAGCATGGAAGATAGCGATAGCAGAGGCATGACGTCAGCAATGGCAATGGACAACAACAAGAGATCTTTTGGACAACATTGCAATGCCATCGTTTCCTTACGATTGGTCATGGCTATTTCGTTGATCTTTGTTGGTGGCTTCACGGTCAAGCGGTTCTCTGCAGCTGATCCTTCGCCTGAACCTGAACACGTCAAGGTGGACACAACACATTCCTACAACTACAATGCCGATAAATTCGAGGATGTATTCACTCGAACACGTGATGACGACGTAGTGAAAGAACCACCACACGGCTGGCAAACATTTGGCTTTCTACAAATTCGAGAACACTTCCGATGTGATGTGTTTGACTATGTAGTTATGCCGCCAAGTATGAAGAAGTGGCAGGTGATTCTAGATGCGTACAATAAGGAAGTTGATAGCTCATACAAGTTTGATCAGATCGTGCCACCTACCCAAGGCTACTTATTTGACAAGATTGGTGCACGATACAATAACGAGGGGGCTCCACCATTCTATGCTGAGTCAAGAAATATGGGGAGGCGTAGAGGTCTATTCGCATCACGTGACATGAGGAAGGGAGAGGTCGTCCATGATGGTACCGATTCGGATGTAGTATTTCCCGATGCAATGGCGTATAGACGCTTTGTGTTCGCTCTGCCACGAAAAGCAGCTTGTGATATCACCGAGTGGACTTGGACGCAGCGACTTGAGCAGAATGGCCCCATGAGGATCATGTTGGCAATTAACGCTTCTGCCATGTTGAACCCGAGCTTTACTTCTGAAGAAGCCAATGTGTTGCCCGAGAGTAGCACCTCACAGCTGTACTATGCTACACGAGATATCAAGAGGGGAGAGGAAATCCTCACTGACTCGACTTTCAGAGATCAGAGAGACTTTGCAGCAACTGATCTTGGTATGAGAGGATGGTAGGGAGGTGATCTAATGCAGATGCTGTGTGTTTGGACGGAGCAGTGGGAATGAAGAGTGAGAGATATCTCACCATATTTTGTAGCGTACTTCCGATTCGCTTAAACAGGAAGAGGCTAAGAGATTGAAATTTGCGGTGGTTAGATGAGGATATGAGAGGGCGGTGTAGGTGTAGGGGGAGGTGATAATGATACAGTATGGAGTTGATTTTGATCTACTCATTAACAATAAAGCGCAAGCGAGTGTAAGTTGATTGGACAAGATATAACTCTTGTATTGATGTAAATAGGCCCCTTGGAACCAATCATTATTCTTCTAGTTTGCCATCTCACTCATATTCTGTTCTCTGCGTCAGGTGAAGTGGCCAAGCAGCATGCAGATGCAGCATCACGCAGCTGTTGCCGCATTACAACTCTTTCACTCTCCAACAGAAACGTAGAATTGATTGTATTTATTGCAAGGCACATGATGTCGCTTTCACTCATGTCCAATGCATCAATTACTGCGAGACAATTCTGCGTAATGTATCCACAAAAGTAGGCTGGTCGTCGGAGTGAATGCTGACGTTCAATCCCAAGTCGAGCATTCTTTTGAGAATATGTTGCTTCATCGTATCAAACACTCCCAATTTTACATTGGATAATGGACAAACTGTCAATGGAATACGTTCATCTCTTAACTTATCATCTGACAAGCATTGGACGCCATGATCTATTCGCTCGCTGCACAGAACATCCAATGCCTGACTGATATAGTTGGACGGACCTTCTTCGCCAGCATGTGTAACAATGTGCATGTCGCCCACTACCGATTTGGATGCATGTCGAATCTTCCAAAACACTCCATAAAACTTGGAGGGTGGATTATCCTGCTCATCAGAATCTAATGCTATCCCTATAATCTTTTCCCTCGCCTCGGGATGTTGCTGAAGTATTTGAATATTTCCTACCACATATCCATCGCTGATGCTTCGGACAAATGCCTCAAGAAGCATGGGATAAGTTTACACTTGATATCAAGTTGATGGTTCGCATCATCCACTGCTGCCAAGATGCCATCCGCCATAGTCTCAAAGGATACACATCTCTGCTTGTGACACTGCGGATCGAAGAATAGTTCGGCATAGACAACATTATTCTTCTTTGCACGAGATAGGTATGCCATGGTGGCGTCATAGAAGTCTCTATCGGTTCTTAATATGGAGGCACATCGATAATAAACATGTAGAAATGAGTTGAGACTTGTGAAACTCTCACTCTCATATTTTGATCGAAGATCATTTGCATCTTGAAATATGGCGAGAGGTCGATACTGTTACGCCTCGCCAGGGTGAATACAAGTTCTGGTTCTAGGGTGCCCTCGAGATGGACGTGGAACTCCACCTTGGGCATTGATGTCACGAATCGTTTGAGCAGGGACAGGGATCCTTTTTGTGGAAGTGGAAGGTTGTTATCAATGTTTGCCACCTTTCGCTCTTGCTGCGGCTGATGCTGCCTGCACATGAATGGAGTTGTTGCTGAATCTCTGGTCTTCTACTCTCTGCCTCGTTTTTTCGTTTCAATTATTATTCTTGAGCTGTTGTGTGATGCATTGGTCAGTGAAGCAAAAAGTGACACTTGAGATCGGAGTTAGTGAGAAAAGATGGAAACGTACGGTACTGACAATCTCAATTATTCCAGAAAATAGATACAGAACGGCACCTGATGACGTCATTGTACCATAGACACACTAACAACATCCAACATGCCCGCTAGCTTCTCAATAGCTTGCTTCATATCACACTCATGAAGATGATGTCGTCGCGGTTATTCCTATCGAGCACTACACGGCAAAGTCTTCGTCAGTGCTGCCACTGCTCAGCATCTTGCTGCTCTGCAAACAATGCATCGGATTTGCTTCTTCATGCACAATCATCTCAATTAAATGTCACAAGACAACTATTTCGCAAAACATTGACAAGATGGTCACACACGAGTAACACTCCACGCAGCAGCAAACACTCCAACAATAACAACTTTTTAACGCCTGGATTTCAACCATCGGCAATCACCGGAGACAATATTGGTTTCTATCAGGGATCTACTTTTTATGACGGTGCTCCACCGAACGTTCTACCAATACTCAATGCCTCTCCAATTCTCTCGCCTGGAAAATATGTCCGACAGTCGTCATGGTCTGCTTCCCATCACTCGAATAAGAATAAAACGGGGACGAAGAGTGGTACAGATGCGGCTTTGAGGCTGGTGGATGCACGGAGGGAATTCATGTCTTTAATGAACAGGGAGCTTCTTGGTTCACAACATTATTCGTCAAATAATGGCAACAATAATCACAGTGGAAGCACAGATGTGCGCAAACTATATGCCTTGAAGGGGCACGGAGTTCCCTCGGAGCTGCTTGCATATTTAATCAAAGTGGTACGAGGGTGGACTACATCATCATCGGCACAATCTACACAAATACAACATTCCTCATCGATTGTACAAATTTCATTCCAAAATGTTGACAATTCAACTATCCTTAATCGAGATGAAATACAAATTATTCATGCCAATGGAATCACGAGCAATCGCACTGAAAATAGCAATCATCAAATGCTGAATCATGGTGGTGATTGGGAGCATGATTTTGATTTGTACATGGTTGTTATGGATCGCATTGCTAGTCGATTGGCTTCATTTGTGTTGACACAGCCATACCATGATCACTCTTACGCATCTAGTAAAGTAGATGGAGAAGCTCATACTAATAACGAAGCAACACTTGGATCATCAGGGTCGGTGATTAATCCTGCATCATTGAAACGTTGGAATGTCACTATGATGAAGGGGGAGGCGCTACCATTGAGTCTATTGCCAATGGGTCGACAAGGAGAAAGGCAGCAACAATCATCAATGATTCTAACAGTGGAATGGGTAATGAGCAAACACGGTAGGAATGATTGCTGTAGCATTATCTTGAGATTGCAAGATGATGGATCAACAACTGGTTTGGATGATGGAGGGAGTAGAGAGCCAATATCTTTAGTGTTTTATGGAGTGTATGAGTAATGAGAGAGGATAGTAGAGTTGATTGCCTTAAAATTAATGTAATATTGGATGTTAGTTGCGATCAAGTGCTCTTGTAGCTTGGATGTTCATGCAATGACGTCAGGAGGGAAAAGAGGGAGGGTTCGCCTTTTACACCAGTTCTCTTTTCCTCGAGGCCATGAGAGGGGAGACGCGTGTCGTACTAATTCCAACGTTGACTCGTGTAGAATCCGACAAAAACAAAACCACATCAACAATGAACCTGTGGCAGACTTCTCATAAATTTGCCATTGTAACAACATATTCATCATACCAAGTATCATCATGAAGCTCCATCTCATTGCCACCGTTCTACTCGCCATCGCTACCCATAATGCTGTCTCTGCGAAGAAGGTAAGTTGCTCCTCGTGTAGCGGATTTGATCTCTCTCCTCTGTTCGATCGGGTTCTGACATGTCTGCTTCTCTGGGCGCTTTGACTTGATTATCCAGTTTACTTACATCCCTCCCTCATATTTTGGGTCAAATCCAAGAAATTGTGGAACCCTTTGAATGCAGTACATACTTCGTTTAAGTAGGATTGTTAGTCAGCCTATGCGCCCTCTCCTACGACTGGCTTCTACCGCAACATCCCTTTGTCTCTTCTTGCGTTGCTTCGCTTGATTCTTAGCTTGTCTCACGTTCTTGCGGCGGCCACTTGCTCATCAAAACAACCTCGACAGATTGGCAGCGGAGTCTTGCCGCCCAGATCAAGTTCCATTATCATTTCGTCAGGAGAAACAATATCATCCTGGACATAGCAAATTGCACAGACATCATCGGACACTACAATTCTACCATCTTTAGTACCAGTCTTTGGATTGTAATATCGTGATTCGACGTAGTTGCCGCACCTCATTGCTCGTTTGCTGTAAAACTTACTTCGGCATCTTTTGATCTTATCGCCACAAACATATCCATTATTTTCAATCCATAGTTGCAGGCTTTTCAGCTCCTCCTTTGTAGGACCATTCTGTCATTGAAGTGCCGTCCGAAAACCATTCCCCCCTCATCATCACATGATGTGGCGATGAGAAAGCAGTTATTGTTATTAGCTACCGGCTTGACCATTCAACTAATCTGGAAAAAAATTTCCAGACTCCATATCTTGGGTTTGCAATGTTGTCATTCATTGTTGTAATCATTGCTGTAGTAAGCATGTGCCTGTTGATGCACACTATTCCGACAGATTCACGCCTTCGTATATTTCATTCGATGCCCGATGCCGCTATATTACTCATTTCCGTCACTATCGACAGCGATTCATCCAAAGCTAATACCCATGCGGATATGGGGTTATCACGGGAGCATTAAATATTGATCATTACCCCTCCTACCGATGCCTAAACTATGTTGTCACGTAGATTGCGGAAAAATCGCTGCCGCTGTTGTCGCTGTGAATACGTCTGTAGGCGTTGTTATATTGTAGGTCACCGGCTGCATTATTTAACGACGACAAAAAGAAGGGTCAAATGACTATGCCGTGAGTTTTGTTATGATTATTCTTATCATCGTTGCTGCGTAGTTGGAGAGTGTAGCATGTAATCTATACTGCACATACTACCGCCAAAAAAAAATCAGAGCTGAGCTCAGCTCTGATTTAATTTCCCGCCACACAAAACACCACAAAAAGAGCAAAACATACACAAAACAACCATGTGAGTACACACAGTTACAGCGCACCTAGCATCATATTGAACCCAAACAAATACGCGGGATGTCTTGAGGAGATATGTCCCTAGCCATTTATAATTTAGGCGACCGATTTATATTCAACCGATAAAGAGATATAACCGGTCCAAAATGGCCTATTTTTGCTAGTTTAGTCGCTCGTATGAATCTAGGCATGACGCATGTATGAGCACCTATGCAGCTGCTGTAGTGCGAGTATATTGCATATGATGACTCCCAGTGGCTTAATCGAAAGGTAATAACATGAACTATCAAATTATGGCCGGTGGTTGTAGTTAAAGGGTCGAATTTGCAGGTGTAGAGGCAACAGTTTCAGTCGATTGTGTGTTTTGTGCGTAGTTTGTTAGCAAAAAATCCCAGCTCTGATTTTTTTTCAGCTCTGATTTAATTTTGGCGGTAGCATACATTGTGTTTGTGCACTTTTGAGGTGCTTGGAAACAACGGGGAGCGGGTAGTTTTGGATTGGATGCCCCCTTTATTGGCTTAGTAACGTGGGAATCAGTATAAGATAGGTTCTACAAAATTTGCGTTCTAGCCTCCCTCCCTCCCTCACTTTTTGAAAAGAGGTGTAAGTAAACTGGATAATCAAGTCAAAGCGCCCTCTTGCTACTGCTACTTTTTACTTCTTCTTGCCGAACATATCATTATCATATGTCATCGCCACGCATACAACTCAAGGCGCTCAGGGGGTCCATCGGGTTTGACTCTGAAGACGTCGCCTCTGAAAACTTCCCTAACTATGAGGACTCTGAGGACATGATTTTCAGCCCCTACAATGGAATGTGCTACGAGAACCCTAAAGGAGGTTACGGTAACAAGAGGCAGAGTCTCGGACGCTGCTGCGATCGCGAATTTGATGACTGCAAGTTTCAAAAGAGCCACGGTGGTGCCGACGAAAATTGTGCGAGGCAGCAGCAGAAGTGCATTAAATATGGTCTCAAAGTCCTTGATTCCGAGGATGTGATCTCCGAGTTTGAGGACTACGCTGGTGATGAAGACTTGGAGGAGTTTGACTCTGAAGATCTTGCCGCTAGCGCGAGGAACTTTGCTAACAGTGAAGACAATGAGGACTCTGACTCTGAGGAAAAGGACTCCGAGGATAATAATATGATTTTCAACTACAACGGCAAGTGCAGGAGGTATTACGGTAGTAACAGGCAGACTCTCACAAGCTGCTGCACTGACGAATTTTATAAGTGCAAGAAGAATAAGAAGCTCGGCGGCATTTGGGTGCCTAATTGTAAGAGGCAGGAGCAGCAGTGCTTCAAATTTGGTCTCGTCGTCGAGGTAGCCTAGAGCTGAAGAGGTAGTACACATAGGAACACTTGATCACATCTACGACTACACAAATGGAAGTCATGCGGGTCGGGCAAAGAAAAAAGAGCAGAAAAATATTGAATAGAGAGTAAGATCTCGATCATAGTGTTAGTAGATTATTTCGTTATTATTCTCAAAGTTCTTAGAGGATAGATAGATAGATAGATCATTTTAGTAGCTACTACTCTGTAGACACGGGATCGGTAGAGAAAGGAGAACTTAAACCAGGAGGGGCCCGGGCTGTGCCCGAAGACGCCCGTCCCTGTGGGGTCTGCTTGGTACGGGTTGGTCGACGTAGGTGGATGGCAAACGCTTTGATGCAGGCGAGGCCGAACTGTTGGAGGAAGTGGATCCTCGGGGTGGGTGCGGTGTAGGAGTAGGACTGTCGAGTGTATTACAAGGCACCGATGCCAGTCTTTGCAACATCAGTTGCGCGCTGATTCTTCGAACAGTGGAATGGGTAATGAGCAAACACAGTAGGAATGATTGCTGTAACATTATCTTGAGATTGCAAGATGATGGATCAACAACTGGTTTGGATTTGGATGATGTAGGGAGTAGAGAGCCAATATCTTTAGTGTTTGATGGAGTGTATGAGTAAAAAGAGGGATAGTAGAGTTGATTGCCTTGAAATAAATGTACAAATGTTATTGAATGTTCATCCAAAGTAGGAGTACTCAGGAAGCTGTCAGTACGAGGGCGGAGGCAGGGTAGGGTTCGCCGTTTTTGCTGGTGTGGCGGGAGGGGCCGACATTAGGAAAATTTTGTACCCCACCTTGGCGAGGTCACGAGGGTCGGTCGGAGAGCCAAGAAAGATTTTTGTCTTGGGTATAAAAGTTTTCTTTTCGGGTATAACACCTGTATAGTTGGCCATTTGGAGGACCTGGGTACTAGTGTAAAGGAATTCCTAAGGGGTGAAAGTTCTCACCCAGAATTTAGGTGAAACTTTGGGGGTGAAAGTTGCACCAAATTTGGCTGAAACTGAAAGTTGCAGACAACTTCTGGCGGGAAGGGTGAGTCAGCATCCACTCATCACTCATCACATTCCTCCTCACTCACCTCCCTCAACCAAACATACCGCAGCACTCGACATCTGCTCCATCGACTACGCTGACGATTGAAGGGGAATAACAAGTACTTATTCCCCTGTTCCTCTTTGTAATCAACTTACGGATTCCTTTGTAGCCACGGTAGGATCTATGGATTGTGAACGTCGTGCCAAGCCTTTGAAGCACACTACATATTGTTACGAGCAAATGGAGTTGCACTTCTTCGAGGGTACGAGAACCTTAACCATCTCATGAATGCAAAGAAGTTGGTCGGAAAGCAAGTGTACGAGTCCCTTCTGCTTCGTTAAGGGGTGTTTGTTATTACCTAATACATTAAATGAGTGTTTGTACGTGAAAATGAGGTCTTACTAGATAGTCAACTGTGCTGGTGCAAGTTATTGCAAGTTATCAAGAAATTTCACACCATTTCTGCAACTTTCACCCTGCAATTTTCACCAATCTCAAAAAGGGTGAAATTCCTTTACACTACTGGGTACACACTACGGTACTGTGATGGATCTTATTAAGAACTAGAAGCCAAATTGTCCCTAAAATGTCATGAAATCACCTTTTTCGAGGGGTGTTTTCTGAAATTAGCGAGGTCACGAGGGTACAAGTTCCGGTATTAGATTTTACAGGAGGGATAAATCTAGATCACGAGGATCTGGAGAGGCCAAGACAGTTTTCTAAGGTGGGGTTCAAAATTTTCCTATGTCGGCCCTCCTTTGGCGCCTTCTTTTTTGGATTTGGAGCCCGCCTTGCGCTCGAGCCACGAGAGGGAGACGCGTGTCGTACTAATTCCAGCGTAGCTCGTGTAGAATCCGACCAAACAAACCAACCACAAAAAATGAAACCTGCGTTAGACCTCCCATAAAAAACTGCATGGACATCTCATAAATCCACCACGCCAACAATTGCACCAAGTATCATCATGAAGCTCCATCTCATTGCCACCGTTCTACTCGCCGTCGCTGCCCCTGATGTTGTCTCCGCCAAGAAGGTAAGTAGCTGCTCCTCCTCCCCCATCCCGTGTGGCGGATTTGATCTCTCTCATCTCATTCCACTCATCGTGCTCTAACATTGTCCGCTTCTCTTGCTTCATGCCGAAAATAATGTATGTATCACAGCTCAGAGGCCCTGAAGTAGCACCAGCAGAGTGCCCAGATGACCAGATCTCCTGTGATATTTCCAGCGATCCTGACTGCCGCAGCTCTAGGGACAAAACTTCACGTGGGTGCAAGAAGACGTGGTCGAAAGGATGCTGCACCAGGGACTGTAGGTCCGATGGAGAGGGCGGTCGTGTCTGCAGGATTGCCCCACCTAGTGAGGATTATTTCGGCTTCTTTGGATTTGCTGACGTTGACGACTACTATGATGATGAAGACTCGGAGGACTTTGACTCTGAAGACCTTGCCGCTGAGAACTTCGCTGACAGCGAGGATGATGTGGACTTTGACTCTGAAGATGAGGACTCCGAGGACATGATTTTCAACTACAGTGGCAGGTGCACGAGGAGGAACAGGAATGCCAGCTGCTGCGATGACGAATTTTTTGAGTGCAAGGATGATAAGCGCGACGGCTTTAGGACACCAAATTGTGCGAGGCAGAAGCAGCAGTGCTACAACAACTTATTTCTCGCCGTCGAGGTAGCCTAGAGCTGAAGAGGTAGAGATTCTGTCATCGGCATTAGGAACACATGATCACATCTACGACTACACAAATGGAAGTCATGCGGGTCGGGCAAAGAAAAAAAGAGCAGAAAAATATTGAATAGAGAGTAAGATCTCGATCATAGTGTTAGTAGATTATCTCGTTATTATTATTATTATTACCAACTTAGAGGACGATAGTTCATGGTTCATGCATTTTTGTTCTGTGTGAATAAGTATGGTCGAAGAGGTAATCCGTATCGCACTTGCCAGCATAATGATGATGATATCAATCCACTGAAATCGTACTAATATGATAAAACCGATCTAATGCTTTACTTCATCTAATGCTGCGGTGAAAGAACAATCACCGCAGCCTCACTGAAGTATTTCCGACAAAGACAAAGATACACAGCACAATCTATCAAGACAAAGAGCCTCACCTCTTCCTCTTGCCCACTTCTTTTCACCACAGGGATAATAACGAAGCACCGTTTATTCATCAATCACCTGTAACTGAAACTATTGTCGTGTTCTTCGCCGCATTGCAGCCATGAGTCACTGCATGCATGTGACACTGATTTTTCAGCAAGAGAAGTGTTACAATCTATATCTATATTTGAGTGAGTCATTTCCGTCGGTGATGTCGCTAGACATAGGTACTTGTGGAGACGATGGATTTAAGTAGGGAGCCGCCGAGATGAACTCACAAAACGCGACTGATTTCGGACCATGAGGAGCTGCCAAATTTTGGGTTCGCATCGTTGACGGGCTTATGAATCTTCGATGGGAAAGAAGTGGACACCTGGTCCGTACCCGCACGCACCGTCTGCTGCTCTTACAATTCCTAGCGGACACCTGGTCCGTACTAGAGAGAAGCCAAATCTTGAAAGAATAGCGGCTATCGTATTTTGAAGAAAGGAAATAAAAGTGATGTGAGTTTTGTAGCTACGTAGTAATGTTCTGTTCATTAGAGAAGCATTGAGTTGGTGTGTATACGGCATCTCGCCCTGCCGTAATAGTGAAGGCAGTGAATGTTAAAGTGATTGTCTGATAGGCTACTGCGTATAGTTTGATTGGATATTGATTAGTTTAGTGTCTTTAATTACGTATCATAGCTTAGTGGTAGTGGTAGCATCTGTATTGTCTAGTGTGCTGTTATTGTTTCTGGATCCCCCCGTTTTCCCCTTGTTTTCATTTTCGTTGGTAGAATGGCATGCACTCATCGATAGTAGTTTGCTTGTCTTTAGATGGAGCATTACGGTCATTGATGTTTCTGCTGCTGGATGATTCGTGATCTGCGTCTGCGTCTTGGTTGTCCGATTCTTCACTGGTGCTTGTGCTGGAGCTTGAGTTATCAGGTTGCTCGTCTTGGTCGCTGTCGGAAGTGGAGTCGTCGTCTTGCTTGTCTTGGTCCCTATTGGAATTGTCTGCATCTTCAGGCTCGTCGTTGTTGTCGGTGGAGGAGCTGTAAAGATCGTTATCGTCTGGCGTGTCTTTATCGCTTGATGCCAGTGCGTGTTCATAGTCATCGTCTTCGTCCTCGGCGGAGCTATTACTGTAATCGTCGTCAAAAGGACTTTCTCCCTCGGAGTAAAGGTCGAGAGTGGATGGCTTCTTATGTTGCCTCCTCGGGTGGTCTCTTTTCATGTTCCAGGTAGAATTATCGTCCTCGGAGGCAAGGAATGTATCATCGTAGTCGAATTCACCTGGCCCGTTCTCGTCGTAGCTATCGTCATCGATTTCTGTCGTGTTCTTTGTGGTGTTCTCTTTTTGTTGGTTTTCTTGGAAGGTAGTTCAGAGTAGGATGGCAGAATTGTTAATGACCATGTAAAAGCGTATGCAATAAGATGTATCCGACTGACGTACCTGGCTGTTTGTCTTTGGTCTTTGTTTGTTGCTCTTGGGTCTTCTTTTTCTCTTCATTAGTTTTGTTGGGCTGCTGGTTGTCATCCTTACTCTTCTGTTGATCAGCTACCGCATTGTGAGCAACGCAGAGAAGTGTAGATGGAACACAATTTAATTAAAAGCTGTGGTTTCACTTACCCTTTTGCTTCTTCTTTGCCGGCATCTTCCTCTCAGGACAGATGTGATCATGCTCTTGTAGTTGCTGTTGGTTCGGAAATTGTTGATGGCAATAGTCGCAGTCATGGATACTGTTTAATTCATCTTGGTTCAACGAAATGTCATTGCTCTCCTCATGCTGCTCACTGGTTTCCCCAACGAAGAGAGATGTTCCTTCGTCGTGAATAGGTGGAGGCGGTAGAAGATCGTCTTGTTGGCGAGCGCCTTGATTGTTCTGCTCAGTAGGTGCTGCGTTTCCTTGCTGTGCAACATTTTCTCGGCGCGATCTGTTGCTAATAATATGTTCACTGGCAGCCAAGATGTCTTTGTCCATCTGTTGATACGCCCGGCGGTAATTGACATTCCCCTCCATCCGATCTTGAATATAAGCATGTTCATTTTCGAAGGGGATGACTTCACCATCTTCAGTGGTTAGAGGAACTCTGAATTGGTCCAATAGACCGCTGATTCTTCTTCCGGGATCCAACCATGGTATGAAGTCGTTCAAGTCCTTATAGGGATCAACAAACTGAGATGGTGTGTGCAGCATTGTTAGTCATGTCTCATTGATACAACGATTGAAGCAACGCAAAGTCAATAACTTACCCATAAACCGAGACGGTTGTCCCAGAGGGCCCCTCTACTCTTAGCAATCTCTTTCTCATGATAGGGGCATTTGATGTATACTCGACAGCGATAAACGATAACAATTGGATCCTCATGTCGGAGCTGGAGATAATGAGGATATTCTGGGAACATTTGAGGCAATGCAGATTGGAGGCTTGCCCATAATATTGCTCCAGTTATTGGAGGCACGTTCAATGGTGCAAGTTCTGCAGTAATTGGAAGAACTCGAGTTGGCCCTGTTCCCATTCTCCTCATATCCTGAGCGAGTTGTTGCTGCCTTTCCTCGAACTCTTTACTACCTGGTCGAGGGGGCTCCGGCAGAACCGGCCGACGTCGATTCAGAGGTGGCTGTGCTTGTACAGGTGACCTTGGATCATAAGCCGGCGGCTGAGCTCCATTAGCAGCAGGAGGAGCTGGTGGCGGTTCAGCAGCGTGGTTCCGTGCTTCGACAGGTGGCCTTGGAACAGGAGCAAGGACAACGACAGATGGAGGCTGAGCTCGGTCCGCAGGACTGGCTGGGGCAGCTCGATTTGAATGAGCTGGTGGCTGTTCAGCAGCGTGTTTCTGTTCTTTGACATGTGGCCTTGGAGCAGGATCAAGGGCAGGTGAAAGGACAGTTTGTGGCTGCCCAGCTCGATTGGCAGGACCGGCGGTGGTAGGTTGATTTGAATGAGCTGATTCAATGCTGGAATGGTTATGTGGAGCTTGATCGGCACGAGCGGCTGAAGTGGTGCGATTTGAATGAGCTGATGAAGTTGATTCACTGCTGGAATCGTTCTTAGGAGGAGGAGATGGTAAAGCGACCATATGAGAGTTCCTACGTCTCACTTCCTTGCTCCATTTCTCATTGAAATTTTGTAGACCTTGTTGCATGGTCCATCCAGCTGCCATAGCTGCTTTGACAGCCGATGCAGTTAGTTGTACAGCATTACTAATAGCCGTTGACTGTTCATAATCAAGGGCTGCTGCATACTCCTTCTCCAAGTCTTCATCTTCACTTTCGTCAGTATGACTATGATGTCTGGCAGGAGGTGCAGGGGGGGCAGCAGCGGCAGGAGCATGCCTTTCTCGCTCATGGAACAGCTTCCTCTCGAGCTTCACACGCGGAGTGCTTTGTGATGATGAGATGTGTGAAGTGCTTTCTGAAGATGAGATCTGCAGCGTTGGTACTGGCGGAGCAGCTCCATCAATAGAAGATACTACCGGAGGATGATGTACGGGAGTGACAACTGTGGTAGTAGTCGTTGTTGTTGTTGTGCCCCCTGTCTGTTTGTGAGTTTGGCGGCTGAAAGAGTGCACTTATGTTAGTGGAGTAGTTTATTACAAGAGACGTAAAGAGTGGATGCACAAGCGAACCTTACCTTGCTTCCTCTCTCAACTGGTTTTGCAAGAGCTGTTGTGGGGAGAATAGGAAGCATGCCATTCCACTGGATACATCCAATGGATCATCTTCGTTATGTGGGTGGCCTTGCATATATATAAAGCTCCCTCTCCCTCCCGAGCGGGTGAGGCCGGCCATACGTGGCTTCCTTGATTGGAAGATGCTTTCAAAATCAGTTTTTCGTTTCATCTTGATGTTTTTTTTTTATGTGATATGGCGAACAGCTGCTTCTTCTGGTTGATGTCTGTGTATGTGGTGCATTGATTTGAGCTGATGATTTTCATACCTCCGCTTCCGATCAGCCTCTCGTGAATGCAATTTCACTGATGGGCCTTTTGCCGATGGGCCTATTCTTGTTGGTTCATCTTCGTTGTTGTTAGAGTGACGTGAGAGCCGGTAGGGAGGCCTAGAGGCGGCGAGGTGCTACGGCGAGGTGGTAGCCATTATCTGATCTCTCGAGAGCAGGTGGCAGTGTTTTGACTCATGTCTTCCGCTCGATGTGATCAATGTGATTAGCGATATTGTAGCGATAACCAGCAGATGGCCGCCAAATCATCACATTTGTGGGGCTCACAAATCACAAGAGGTTCGAAAATGTCTGTTCGGCAAAGCTAGCTGCGATTTGGTGCCAAACCTCGCCGCTGTCGAGAGGGCTATGCTGCGTGGTGGTAATACCTCGCCGCTGTCGAGAGGGCTATGCTGCGTGGTGGTAATACCTCGCCGCTGTCGAGAGGGCTATGCTGCTTGGTGGTAATACCTCGCCGCTGTTGGTCGTTGGCAGTTGGCTGAGCTCCCATGGCACTTCGTCAATTCATTCACGAGAGGCCCGTCGGCTTTATTGATTCTCTGCTGATATCTGCTGCAAGATATCAGTGATGATGAAGGATCACCTCAGCGGGCAGAGATGGCACCATTGCTATCATAAAAATGATAGCAAAGGTGCAACATTTGAACTCGATTATAATTTGCCAGAGTAAATGTCAGGCCTCAAACCGCATCAACTGATTTACATCGGTGGGAAGCTTTCTCCGCAGCCTGGTGATACCTTCATTTCGATCACGCAGCTTGAGAACAGCACTGAGAAGACTCCAAGGAACGCTGTTCTACTGTGCATGGTCCTTTGTTACAAGTTGGCCGAGAAGAATCTTGATGATAGGCCTAAAATGTTCAACAGGCAAAGCAAATCTATAGTTTATAATTATGAGCGCATGCTGAAACTGAGGTGCCTCAATTCCGCTGAAGGTGTTAATGTATTCAGTATATTGATGAGCAAGCAACGGAACAGCCATATTTTTGATTTCTATCAGGAGAAAAGAGGTATGTGCCATCATTGTCCACTTGAGTGTAATTTGACTCTCCAAATTGTGTCTAACTAGTATTCTTTGTGCTTGTATTTTGCTTCCGAAGATGAAGGGTTGTTTAGGCCGGGTGCAATCATTGCTATTCATAGACCCATCAAAGTTGTGTCTTGGCTTGGCCATGGCAACGAACCCCTATTGGATGTTCCATCGTCTTTCTATTGTGTTGACAGAAGCTGCGTTTGCGTTCCGGAAGCTAGTATTAATCACAATGCTCCACGTACACATAGCTTTCATTACAAGAATGCTAAATTGGACATGATTAACATTGATTGTATCGATTGCCACTGCAAAGGAAGCCTGTGCAGTGCTCTCGATTTGTACAAGGATGGCCTTGTTTTGAACGTGTGTCCTTGCTTTAATTGCACCAAAAGAACCAGTGGCATCACCTTCCTATGTTCGTTCAAATTTTGCGTCCAAGATTCGACCGGTCAAGATCTATCCTTTGATGTGGATAGTTTCACATCCTCCGAATTCATGAAATGCTTCATTCTTGATGGGCATGTTCCAGCAGGCATCACTGCCTCTATGATTACTGAGAATGAACTTGCCTACCGGTATTTCATTGACAAAGTATTTGACGCCATCGAGGCAGTCAATGATTCAACTGGTTTTGAAGTTGATGGGTGGGTGCGAAAGGGTAAGTGTGTAGTGTATATGTCTCTTGATATCATGAGTTGCCTTGGATACGACAATGACTGATAAGCTCTTTCAATCACTCATTGGATCAGGTTATACGGTGGATCAAGCGTTGAAGGAAGCCTCGAAAGTAAGAAGTTCTGATTCCATCCTTCATGTCACGTACTTGAACTTCGAAAGATCCCTTGTTGACAAATATAAAACCGACCTAATCAGCTTCCTGTCCAACGAAACTTTGACAGTTGGAAATCAGAAAAATTCAACTAAGGAGGAACAAGATAAGGGGGTCGAGGAGGATGATTCTAAGGAGGAACAAGATAAGGGGGTCGAGGAGGATGATGGTGTGTTGTAATGTAATTGGGAGTAAACATCTGTATTGCGAGTTGGGGGTTAATTTTAATAATAGTGGCAACTTTTTACATATTCAAAGATTGTTGTAAGTCGACTTCGTTGTATTAGTTCAACTGTTGTCAACATTGTATGAAAGGAGTGCTGTTGTATGAGATAGTTTATTGCCTTGTCATACATGTCTATTTTGACCTGGAAGTTAATGATGTCTTCAGAGAAAAGATGAGGAGAAAAGCAATATGTGACTTTCCATACGATCGCCCTCTTGGACCCTTGTTTGTTCATTTGAAAGTAATCCAGAAGTTTCCTTTGTGTCCATGAGTTGCCAGATGAAGTAAAGTATCCTTGCAGTTTGTGATTAGATGCTTCGATTGTTGTGAGTGACGTAGAGTCACATAGAGTGGATTCAAGCGCTTGCCAGCCTGTTTCTGTAATTGTAATGTCCCCACCAATATACAAATACTTCAATGTGGTATTACCCCTTAAGAATCGAGCGAGGGTAGCGATTCCTCTATCTCCAATCGGGTTCGTTGAAAGGTCCAAGCAATGCAAGTGGTCTCTTCTCTGGAGTAACTCCCACAAATGTGTAACTCCTGGAGCTGATATCCGGTTGAAGGCATCCAGTAAGGACGAAGAGACACCGGGACCAATCTCCAAAGTTCCTCGAGACTGTACACTTCCTGGAACAGTTTACCGGAAGACATGTCCTTCCCAAACAGCATATCACAGAACACTGACGCCCAGATGTTTTCCCATGAATATCTCCTCCTATCTGCTTTCACAGCATCCTCCTTACTTAAAGTTTCATCAACACCCAAGAACCTGTAGCAATCCTCACACAAAATAAAGGTGGTGGCATTACACTCATTGGTGCTCATGACTCTCTTCAGCGGAGTTCGAAGCTTCTTGATACGATGAGAAGCGTAACAACAATATTTCAAATAATAGCTTGACGAAGGATCATTACATATAGGCGACCGAAAGCAATTAGAACACCTAATCCCGCCTGTCTGTAATGGGCTATGCAGCCACCTGGGAGTACAGGATTTCGATATCGCATAAGCACGAGCTTGTTCCCATACTCGATCAAAATCTTCAGGCTCGGGTACTTCAGTAGGACAGCACAACTCCTGTACTGCCTCAACCGACTTCTTCTGGGAGGGAGTCTTCTTCTTGCCATCGTTGGAGGGAGTCCTATCGTTGCTCTTCTTGGAACGAGTCTTCTTCTTTGGGGGAGTCTTCTTCTTACCCTTATTGGGCGGTGCTGATGTAACACGGTACTTTGCCTTCCTTAGCCGAGTTGCATTTGCTTTCTTGGCTGCGGCATTTGCTCTTGCCTCGAGGAGTAGACCATAACCTTTTTCAGACTCTTTCACGTCATCTGCCGTTGCCGTTGCTCCTATTGCCTTGGAGCGGACCTGCACTGAAGCTTCAACTTGTTTTGGCATAATTAATAGTGATGTGTTATTGATGTTGTAGAATAAATGGGCACAAGAAGAGGAAGAAGGGAAAAAGACTTGAACTTGGAAAGATGCTGCTAGAACTAATGCGGATAGAAAAACTGGAGAATGCATTATAATGACTGAAGAATAATCACGCTCGATATATCTTGATAAAGATGATATTGATAATGGCAATTGCTTAAATAATGGTTTCAGTGCATCGGAATACAAACACACATCAAAGTCAAAGACACTGCATGCAGATGGCAGATGGCGACAACCCAGGGTCCATACTTCAAGTCACGGACCGGCGAACTGAGGGTGACGTGAGAATGATGTCAGAGAGAAGAACCTACATACCTATTCTGACGACCCAGAGAGCACCTTAGCTGAATGAGACTCTTGAATGCCCATAGCCACTACTTCAATAGCTAACGTCACTAAAAAGTCCTGAATTCGGGGGTTTGAAGCGGCCCTGAGGCCCCAGAAAAAGGGATCAATAACCTTAAACGCGTCCCCAGGGTTAATGGAATACCTTGCTGCGGACTCACACAAAATCGCTTTTGGACGTCGGAATTGGTTGTGGCAGCTCCCATATGACAAACCGGCTTTGGAAAATGGACAAAACTAACGGGAGGTCGGTTCGAGCAGATAGATTTTTTTTGGATTGGCGGGTGGCATTCGGTCCTTGGAGGCGGGCGCAGTTCCCTAACCCACGCCCGCCCAAGTCCCTGGGCGTTGGTCTGCAAAGAAGCGCACGCATCCCAACTCTAGTCCTAATTATTTCAGAACATATCTATTTGATCGCCTCCCTCTGTCTCTTCCCCGCTTCCCCTCGCCTCATTAATTTTTTCATTTTTGGGAATTTTTGCTGCAAATTTGCAATGCCACCATAATCATATTCATTGATACAATCACCACACCCATCAAAAATGCCACCATCCTCCAACCAAAATCCGCTAGGCAACAGCAAAGCCGCCAAATTCGTCGCCGCCAACCCCCTCGCCCCACTAGCCGACCCCTTCAGCGGCATCTCCGGCGCCGAAGACGAATCCACCGCCCTCCAAAAAGAAGTCTCCAACAATGTCCAACAACGCCTCGAAACCGCCATGGAGGAACTCAAGGAAAAGCACCGCACGGGCACCAATGAAGTCGATGATGTCGATCGGGCACCTACGGGGACTGCGTATCGTGAGTTGCATCGGAGGCAGCGGGAGCAGGCCAAGGTTAGTGCGGCCAGTCGGCAGAAGGAGGCGGAGCGGAGTCGGATGGAGGAAAATCAACAGATTTTGAATGTTAGGGAGCACATGAGGCGGATGAATTTCGGTGAGAAGGAAAATGAGGATAATTATGACGACGATCAAGATGGTTATTCTTCCTCGGAAGATGATGATGAATTTGATCACCTATTGGACGAAGAAAATGATGAGGAATTGGCGGCTATTCGTCAAGCACGCATAGCTCAGTTGAAACAGCAGCAATCTCAGCATGCCACCAACCTATCGTTAGGACACGGATCATTGCGTACCATTAACGAATCGGAATTTCTAGCGGAATGCACCGGCTCCTCCAAGTATGTCATTGTCCACTTCTTCAATGACGAATTTGAACGGTGTAAAATTATGGACTTTCATCTAAAGATTGTCGCCGAGGCGCATGTAGAAGCCAAGTTCTTGAGGATGGATGCTGCCAAGGCTCCGTTCTTCGTGACCAAGTTTCGAGTGAGGACATTGCCCTCGCTGTTTGTGTACGAGGAGGGCAGGGAGATTGGACGATTGACGGGGTTTGATGGGTTGGCGTTGAATGCGAAGAAGCCGGATGAGTGGCATACGGGGAGGTTGCAGGAGTGGTTGAGTGAGACTACTGGGGCGATTCGGTATGAGAAGCCGAGTGAGGAGGTGGCGGAGGAGATGAAACGGATGGGGATTGTGATGAGGGGAGCTGTTTATAGTGATAGGCAGAGGAGTGGTTTGGTGGATGATGATTGCTGAGCATACCAGAGATGGGGGAGAGGCTATTATTTTCATGACAGACAAATAATAATAATTATAATATACACATTATTTTGAAATAGATACAAGTAAGTATTGCATCAGCTATCAGCGTCCCAAACCAGCGAGATCAAAGCGTGTGTCATAGATCTCATAGTCAGTGAGGATTTCCTCTCCCTTTTTGATATCTTGCGTGGCATAAAACAATGACGAGGTGCTACTCTTGGGCACGGCATTGATTTGTCCTGGAGTAAGTCCCATGTTCATCAAGACTGAGATGTTAATAGCCGTCAGTAACTTCATGGGTCCATTGTCCTCAAGCCGCTGCGTCCAACTCCACTCGGTCATATCACAAGCTGCTTTTCGTGGCAGAGCAAACACAAATCGTCTCCATGCCAAAGCATCGGGAAATACTACATCCGACTTGGTACCATCATGTACAACCTCTCCTTTTTGAATATCTCGTGATGCAAATAATCCCCTGTCTTTACCGTCGGACACCTTGGCATAGTATGGTTGAGCTCCCGCCTCGTTAAATCTGTAGCCCTGCGTAGGTGGCACCAACTCATCGAATTTGTAGGATTTATCCACTTGTTCATTGTATGCATCTAGAATCATCTGCCAATATTCCATGCTAGGCAGCGGCTTGATCTCATTGTTAACATACTCATTGCATTTGAACTTGCTTCTGATTCTGGTAAAGCCCCATTCTACCCAGTCATTTGGAAGTTCGTTCACGTTTATGGTGAAGCCATATTTATTTTGCTCCTGGAGTTGTTTGTTAGCTATGTTATTACTGCGTCGTACAGCAGCGCCATTAACATATTTTGTCACATTGTTGACGGTAGTAGCAGTGAAAGCAGTGTAACTCCGATCCAAGAGAAATCCCAACGCTAATGCCATCACGAACAATACTAAAGTCTGTTGATTACTTCTTGTTGAAGTCTGTTGTTTGAGATATTTTTGGTCGTCATTATCTATGGCCAACGCTCCTCCGGATGATTCAATGTCCAACACTATTTTTAAAGGGCTCTTCTTTGCCGCTCCCACATTTCTTTGTCCAAATACCATTGTTGCTGTTGAGATGACTACAGATATACTACCCTACCCTCTCTAGCGAGCCTTAGTTGTTGATTGGATTGGGGCCTTTACCATTGAATCCTACGCACAGCTCACTATTGTCACCCCTACCAGCGATTTCTGCATCAAGTTCTGATGCATCCACTGCCCTTCATCACCGAAGGAAAAGGCTACTCTGTAAAAGGTAAACTATTTTGTGAGGAGAGTCTGATCAGACAGTACAAGGGCACAGACTCACAGTAGGAATCAGTATCAAACCTAACGCCACACAACCACCTTTCCGACTGGTGGATGCGTCTGTACGTTATTCTTGCATTATCACCGATTTGTGGTCTTTCAATCACAAAGATATGTTTTGCACAGAAACGATGTGTCGTGGACGCATGCATGCTGCCAAGCTAATGCTGCTGTTGGCTGCAAATGCTCATTGAGTAGCACGCACAGAGCACAGAGCACCAGCCCGCCGCCCCATGACAACAGTCAGCTCCTAGACATCATCAGTGTAGCGCACTCATAATTATTCTCTGACTGACTGACAGTCAAGATGAGAAGTTCTTTCGTACACTTTATTTCAACGCCTACATCGACTGCTGACACAAGAATCCATCGCCGCAGTGTTTTGGCCAACCTAATCCTACTATTAGGCTGCATCTTGGGAGTTTGGTTTCAAATATATGAATTCAACAGCCGTGACCGTGAACGTATTGCCATTACAGTCTACTTCTTGGCGTTTTCACTGTTGGTGATTTCGGGTATTGTGGAATTATCAGTGGATCTATTCAGTATTCGAACGGTTGGTCATGGGAGGTATCATAGTGATAGTTCGTTTTGGAATCGTGTTATATCGGTGCTGTTTATTACAATGGGATTATCAGATATTGCGGCTTTTTATTATTGGATACAAAAGGATTTTCGTACAGAAAACATATTGCTAATTTGCAGTGGGTATGTACTTTTGATCATGTCAATATTGGTGTTGTTCTTCCAGATGAAAGAGACAATTGATAGCACGCCTGATAGGATAGATTTGCTTGCTAATTTGCTGGTATTTGTGGATGCACTATTGAATATTGTGCTAAGGCATTTGGAACTTTCTGTAAATTATCTTGACGATGCGACCAACCGGATGGAATTGGCTGTAGTGGTTTTACTTCTCATTACTGCAGTGTTGTATGTTTCAGCCGATCTTATTCGAATAAAGTCTAGCGGTGGCGGTGGTACCCAACAACTACAATCAGCACAAAAGACACCTACACAACAAACAGATGTATGATACGCACATTTGATTGCGTCAGCGTCAAACTACTGTTAGTAGTCTCGTGATTAGGTGTTTAGAACACGCATGAAAGCAGTGGCATTACCATTAGCAACGAAAGTTACTTCGGGACAAAGTTAGCTGCGACATGGGATGATGGCACAGTCAGCGATGATACAAATGGTGGATTGAAGTGCGGTAAAAACAACATTATGATCTCGTCTAAGAGTGAGTTGCTGGTAGTCATAATACGGATATGTGGAGTGGGAGCTATCGGTGAATGCGTGCCTAAGGTAGTCATTATCATGATAATATAGAATGAGAGTGGAAGGATTGATATGACATGCGGTCAATCTTTTGTCATACTTGTAATGATGAACTGCTCCTGCCATTTCAATTCTAAGCGTAAATTATTCTGATGCTTAATGATCTTCTATCTAGAGCGTGACCAATGAACAAGATCTTACTAATCAACTTCCACTTCGCTTCACATCGCAGATGCAGAGTGTCATTGTGTGAGTGTAAATCTATTCGTAGTGCCGATGAGGTACATATCAAGACGAAGGTCAAGTCTCTCTCTCTCTGAGTCTCTCTCCAGGCTTCCATACCAATACCACTGCAAAAAGACCATTTACTATAGCAGTCGTTCACAGGACGCCCTTCATCCTTGCACTCTTTCTGTGCGTCCGAGCAACATTCAATGCGGCTTTTCTTCGAGTTCTTACCGTAACCACCATTACGCCTGCGCTTACAATCAAAGTCGGGGTTGGGGTTGGAGGCAAAAGGAGAATCCTGTTGCAAGCACTTGTCTTGGGTCCTCCTACAAGCCCTATATTCTGATCCGGGTTTGTTCACGCAATCCGCGAATTCAGTAAAGCAACAAATAAAGTTGCTCTCCTTCTTGCGACCGTATCCCCCACCATTGGGGTAGCACACTCCGTTGTAGGAGACCTCAGATTCAGCGAAGTTTTCGGAGGCAACGTCTTCAGAGTCAAAGTCCACTGGGCCCCTGAGCGTCTTGGTTGTGTTGTGGAGTGTATCGTGCATACAGTTTTGGGCAAGAAGCGAGATGAGCAGGGATGAGCGAAATAAGAGGAGATGATGAGGGATAGCAAGCCCGCTGCCGCTGCACCAGTATGAGGCAGAAGAAGCTACTTACCTTCTTGGCGGAGACAACAACAACATCAGGGACGGCGACGGCGAGTAGAACGGTGGCAAGGATATGAAGCTTCATAGTTGACAGGGTAGAGAGTAGAGAGTTGTAGTATGTACTTATTATGAGAGGTATTCCCTTGATGAGAGCTTTGTTTTAAGTAGCCGCGTTGCACCCCTACCACCGGGGGAAGGGGCGACGAGAGAAAGTGTGTGAGAGATCGCCAGCACTTCTGGCTTCTCTCTTCTCCCATGCTGTCTAGCCCCCGGTGGTAGGGGTGGCCGCGTTGTGTCGATTGTTTGGTTTTTGTCTCAGATCGGCAATCTAAATACTCCTTTCCACGCTGGAATTAGTAGACACGCGTCTCCCTCTCAGTGGCTTGTGTTTTCAAAAGGCGCCGCGCCGAACCAGCCAAAAGGCGACCTCTCCTGCCTCCTACTTACTGACGTCATTTGCAATGATATCATCCATTGCATTTGTTTCATCTCCTATATCCCTCTTTTACTCATACGCTTCATCAATCAATGAAGACTCAGATCTCTACTCTTTCCCTTCATCTCCATCGTTAGCAGTTCGGCATGTATATGTATCGAATATGGTACAGAAGTCGGCAGAAGCAGAAATTTGAGCATGGACAGTAGAATGGATAAGAGTGCTGAAGAGATGGAATGGAAACAAATTGGAACAAGTAGTATCGGATGATAGCGCATTGGATAGTCGACTGCAGTTTCGCTGTAATGTACAATACAAGCTACGGAACGATGCATCAAGAGAACAATAATAATAGGCATAGGCTTGGATATTGAGCTGAATACTATTACCAGACCAGACTTGAAGTAGAGATATCCAAGCAATGTCCATTCTGTTTGACATTTGACATTTGACAGACGCTTGACCGCTCTCCGCTCTCTAGCAGGCTGCCTGCTCCGCAAGCCGATGGATACTGGATCCTGTCTTGCCTTTGCTGTTGGGGTTGGGGTATGAAACAATAAGACTAAGACCAATGATAATATGGAGTGAAAGGAACGATGAATGTATACCAAACATACACTCATAATAATATAGATATAGAATGTGAGCTGAAGGATTGCTCATGCGGTTGATTCATTTGTCATGCATATGATCAACTCCTGCCATTTCCATTCTACGCCGTAAGTATTTTGATGCTTAATAATCTATCTAGCGTACCAATGAAGAAAATCTTACTCTCTCTATTAAGGTCAGCGTCAAGAAAGTCTTGAGAGTCAAACTTCTTCTCCATCTCTTCACACCCAAAAGTCCTCGACTCGGGTGGCCATTCGTCATGAATTGCCACAAGCACTCTTTGGTATATTCCCCGACAATAATTTGATCTCCCCATTCTAAATCAATCCATTTGTTCCTCCATGCAACAGTCTCCGATACACTGCCTGTATTTACCCCATCCTCCGCCATTACGATAGCACGCTCCATTGTAAGAGAGCTCAGATTCAGCAAAGATTGAAGAGGCAACGTCATCTTCAGAGTCAAACTCTAAACTCTACTGAGCCCCTGAGTGCCTGGGATTGTTTGCAGCAATTCAGTGTTAACTGACACATAAAAACAAGATTAATTTACAAAGATTCTGAACAAAAAGTAGATTTAACGAAAACTCCAGTCGTCTCGCGACAGCAAGCGCACCCCAATTTATGTAACACTGTACAGACGAGTTGAAGGATTCCAAAGCTTCCGAGCGATGACCCATCTCTAGATGAAAATGCCCACAGAGTTCGTGCGATACACCTTCTTCGTGGATGAACTTATGATCGTTTGCAGATATGATGGATTCTTCATATAATGATGCAGCTGATTCAGTCTCTCCTAAGCAATACATTTTCTCTGCCTTTAAGAGTAACATCTTGTTTTGAAAATTCCACGATATGAACTTGTTCCAACACTCCATCTTTTCCAACAGAGTATCGCCAATCTTCATCCACTTCTTTTCCTCCTCCTTTGCCTTTGCTTCTCGAGCTAAGTGAAACGATGCCAGTCCTGCGAAGAAGAATGTCATCACACTTGTCCATGATATCCACTTAGTTGTTTTATGATCAGAATTTAGAGTTACATATTATGCACAGTCTAGACTGTAACGTACATGGTTCACTGAAAAAACAGGAGATTGTGTATATGTTCACCAGCTTCCGTCATCCGATGCCAGAAGCAGTGCGTGCTCGCGCTCGTGCTTGTTGGGCGATCACATCAGTCACTCCCACAGCGATATTGAATGTTTGCAAAGCCGTAAAGCCAATCTCCATAGCAGATTCGAACGTACGACATCGCTTGGTTTTGGTTCCATGAATGGGAGACATGCATACAGAAGAAGTTGCTATTCTTCCACTTTTTGGAGCGACCAAGGAGATGATCGACATCTGACCATTTTGCCAACTTTCTCTCGTCCCACTTCCTTCTCTCGAGATACTTCTCCCTCTTGAGCCTGTTCCGAACAGCTCTGTCAGACAAATCATCATGATACTTGAATCGCTCATGATCTTCGAATGATTCCCCATCTTTGAGACCAAGGTATTCCTTGATAAGAGGAGTCTGGTTGAAGCCCCAGCCGTAATGATGCTCGTAGATTGCTACAAGACGGTGATGCTTTTCATTCTTCCCACTGACATAACACTGGAAAGTTGTCAATGGCTGAGCTGTGCAATCTGTAATACAGACTGCTCTTACGTAGCGATCGGTGCCGGCAAGTTTGATCTTCTTGTTGAGAGGATCGTCATTGCGTGAGGGGTCTACTTTTGCATCCGAATCGATTACCAATGGCTTCTCGGATGTCGTCCACAGTTCAACGAATGTATATTCGCAATCCTCGAGTTCCCTCTCGAATTCATCATACTCACGATCATTCTTAATGTTCGTTCCGACACAATTTTGCTTCTTCATCTTTTTCTCTCCACAGACAAGCACACGCCAACTACCTTTCTTGTCAATTACAGCGCAGACTTTGGGATGGTCGAGTGCCCTCATGATATTCAAGTAGTCCGCAACCACTTTAGCTCCTGTTGCCCAAGTCAAACTACCTGCTGCCTTGATGGTATTATCGTCGATGCCACGACCGTGGGCCTTATCCCTCGCGTGCTTTCGAGCCTGCTTTTCCAAGATAGCCAAGCCCCGCTTATTACCATACTTTCGGATGAAGGCTTTCACCTCCACCCCATTAGTGACAGCATTTCGCCCTTGGCCATCGTCTTGGATCGTAGCCACAAGGTTGTTCCGTTCCATGCATTTAGCAAGAGCAATCGCCTCCTTCTGTGCGTCTGAGAACACGCAGCACTTGTTGCTGCTCATGCCTCCTTCTTTGCCTGAAGTAATCGCATCAAAGGCATTCATCAGATCAGAGAGCTCACCTAGTTCAAATTCTTGATATAATCATTCCAAATTCGCCGCAGTCTCAATTGCACTTCCTTCTCTGCCTCTTGCTGCCTCGTCGCACACTTCTCCAATTTTGCGCTTTCCTCTACCGTTCATCCTCGTCTTCTTTGGCAAAGCATGCTGCAATCTATTTGCCAACCATTTCTGTTTGTTTGTCACATTATGTTTCTCAATAGCTTCTGCAACTTTCTCCTCAAACTCTGGCAAAAGGCCTTTTGCTTTGGACGATTGAAAGTGTCCTACGTATTTGCCGTCGATCAAGTTTTGGTAGCTGAGTAGGCCTTCCTCTTCAATTCCAGGAGCTCTCCCTCTGCTTCTTCCTTAGCTTCTTCTGCTGTCTTGTTCTGATCTTGCTCTTTTTGTGTCGCTCTGTGTGCGATTTCGGTTTCGACCACTGCAATGATAGCATTTTCTACAGCGGCATACTGCTTGGCCTAAGCATTGTTCTTCCTATGGTCTATGAACAAATGAAAAACACTATTGGGTGAGTGGAGCTGAAGAGAACAGAATATGATATGATCCATGGCTGACTTGACACGGCAAGTGGGCGTTTTGTTGATTATTTCTCTTACCTTTGACGAAGAGGTGTGAAATTAGTCAAACAGGATCGTGGCTGTGCTGTGAGAAGATGAGACATGAGCTGTGAGAGATCAAAGCGGTGGACGGGCTGCTTGCGATGGATCTCCGCTATAGCCTGGTATTGGGTGTGTCGACTTATTGTCAACGTACCATCTGCGTGTCCACGGAGCAATGCCAACAAAAACTGCCGGTGTGTAGGCAGAGATTGCCGGTCTGCCGTTAGCTGTTAACACTAACACCCGCTGCCGCTGAAAAATTGTTCGAGACAGTTTGTAGCTATGGACTCATTAGTTCAAAAACATATTGGAACTTACCTCGATTGTCGGCGGCCGATTATTTGAAGCAATGTCGGCTGTTTCTGTGGTCAGTGGTCAGAGAGAGAGGATGCTGTCAACAAGCGCATCGGTCGGTGCAGTGAAGTGGAAAAGTGGTCTTGATTTTTGAGCGTGACGCCAAAAATGCAGATCCCGCAAAATTTGTTCGAAGACTTTGCGTGCTTCATATTTACTCACGGCGGTTTGAATGAGGATAGGCGCATTCTGGCACAGCAACACTACGTCAATCAGGCTGAGTATGTATTGTATACGATGGTGATGAAATCGTTGTGAAACACGTAACACGTGGTGCATTATGAAAACTTGTCTAGTGAGTTTGATGCCCTGATGAAGAAGTATAATATTGATGTGACTCTCCCACCAAAGGAAGAGGGTATATATGCGGATACACAGAAGAGCAGATTGTCATATACAGACTTGGATCCTGAAGCGATTGCATTGATCAATGAATTTGCGAAAGTTGATTTTGAGAAGGTGGAGAAGAAGTTTGGGGAGAATTATTCATTGGAGGCAAATATGAGCAGTGCGAAGTGAGCCGGAGGGATTCCATCGACATCATACCATTAATGGTTTCTGGGGTGGCTGAAGACGAGTATACGCTGTTTCCTAGCTAGTGAGACAAGCAGTGTGGTCATTTATTTATCATTGGGTGATCATGCGCTGTGTTTTGACTATGTAATCAATAATTTTAGATCATCGATCAACACTGCGATTAAATCTTAAAATTAGTGGCAGCCTATGTGAGCTCTCTCTCATCTTGCTTCCTTCCCGCTTGACCTTGTTCGTTTGCATGTCGTCTCCTTCTAGATTCCAGTGTAGTCAGGCTCGTCCATCTGAGACCTCATCATGTATCGAACGTTGTCCATCTCTGACTCATCCAAGCTTAAACCAAATACCTCCTCGATGCAGTCCAGAATGCAATCTCCACTATCGCTGTATCCTTCTGCAGCATTAAGAAAGGCAGCGACAGCCAAGTGCAAAGGAGCACACCCCAAAAAGATGCGTCCTCCACTGCATACTCCAAGGTTCATTGGGTACAGCAGGGTCGGAAATCGTCTCGAAAAAAGTGCTGGATGATAAGATGTCGAACTTTCGATATAGGAATGCTCTAACCAACTGATTGGCTTCATAAGATGATAAAGCCTCAAAGTTGTCTTTGCCTGCTGCGGCAAGTGCCTTCTTTTCGCCAAAAATTACATCATCATCACTTTCTGCATCTACAATCTGAGGCCCGTCAATCAGTGCTACAAGCTGCGAATGTGAGAGTGCCTGTAACCCCAAAAATGCCAACATATTCTGCTCCTTCATTTGGACAATGCAATCAATGCTCTTCCTCCTGACGTAGGTCAAAGGTTCACCTGTAATGTAGCTCAGTAAGCAAATAACGCAATAACTCGCCACAGCGTTGAAAACATCGCCGGATTGTTCTCCAGTCTTCTTACTTAGCTTGAATTCCTCAGTCAGAGCCTGAAATGGCTGGGCTAGCCCCATGACATAGTACACCACCGCATTGACAGACCCGCAATCAGATGAACCCATCCTCTCCTGCAGTGCCTTTGACAATAGACCAAAACAAACACTTTCGCCAATGTCATTGCTAGTGCCAGTCAAGGATAATGATTTTGCATATAGAGCAAAAACTATGGGAGACTTTGAGCACAGTCCCTCTTGAATGGTAAGCTGCATACATCGGAGCGCGATGGATGGTACAAGACTGGGGTCAATAAGTGTAAGTACGTCAGAGAAGTCACAATAGATCTTCACCAAAGCAATGGTTTTCTTTTGCTTCATCGTTGACAAACTCAGTAAAGTCTCATCTGCCAACCCCTTCATGACGGAATTCATTGCCTTCATATCTTCCTGTATTTCGTGCATAGGAAGCAAAGCGGGTTCTCTGAAAACTTTCACTATCTCCAAGAATATCCCATCGCTTCCCCATAACGTTCTCCGTGAATCAAAGCTCTCAATTTCACGCTAATGCAGTTCAATTTATCGTCAAAGCACTTGGCTCGCGAATTGACCGTGTTGGCATATAAAGTCACTGCTTCCAGATCGTTCACAACGACCGCTGCCTGGGCTGCTGAATCAAATAGTTCAATGCTAGTGCCGTAATGATTCGTCCAGCAATCAGCTTCCAAATACGACATTCCATGTTGAAAAAGTGAGAAGGCAGTCTGATAATCAGACCGTTTACCTGCTCGTTTACCTGCATTCAAATTTAGACCTGCAATGATATGCTTTTGATCTCCGTCAACGATTGATTCTGGACCAGCGAAGTTGATTTGATTGATAGCCATGAAGAGCAATTCGTCATTGCCTTTATCAACAGCTTGTGGATACAGCGCAAGACCGAACCTCATATGGTTTAAACGCTGCTCTTGCCTTGACATGAATTCGTATGCAGCTTCTTGGATTTTGTCGTGTACAAACTCAAATCTCCCGGAGCCAGAGCTTGTTGCGCAGCATTCTGTCTTGCGAGAACAGACGTGCTTGGTAAGGAAGCCTTTCTGAGCAAGTTTATGAAGAATGTCTGCCAAGGTCGTTCCGGTGAATGCCGCCGTAAGTTCTGCCGAGAGTATGTCGATGACGTCAGATGTCATTCTTGATCTGATGCATGCTGCAACTTTCAATCCAAAGAGTAGATCGGCTGATAACTTTTTCATTTCCGTCACGATGAAGGAAACAACATCGTCAGGAAGTTCCAAATCCTCTATCTTTTCGATGTCCCATGTCCACCTCCGTCGGCTCAAACTGAAGCGTATCTCACCCCCCTTTGTCGAAGGTGAAGAAGTGAGGGGGGATGCTCTACCACTACATCCAAGTGCTGACAGTATTTGTCCAAGGAAAAGGGGATTCCCCCCTGTCTTATTGTGTAGCACCAACGATAATGGGCGTGTGAGACGAGGGAATAGATGGAGAGTCTCAGAAACAAACTGATTGACACCATTCGGAGTGAGGCTGTCTAGCTTGATTTGTTCCAAACTGAAGCCAGAAATAGATTGCAGCCACGCTAGGAGAGAATCGTTTACTTCATTGTCACGGTAACAGGACGTAAAGTAGACTCGCTTTGCTCCTTCGTTGCTTTGCAGCAGACTTGAAAGGAGGCTTAGAGATGCAGCATCTGCCCATTGTACATCATCGAATAGCATTGTGATTCTCCCGGTTTGATAAGATAACAAGATTTCAAACAACTTGCAAAACAGGAATCTCATACTGTTCGCCATGTTGACGTGGTCAACGCGGTACCTGACGTTGACTTGGGAGCACGACGGCATGATGCATGGTAGACTGGGCAACACCTCGTATAAAAGGGCGGCGTGAATACCCAAAGCATTCTCCAGGTCATTCGAAAGACTCAACAAAGTCGATGGGGATGCAACCGTGGCGAATAAATCGATCAAGTCATTAAAGATGACACTAATCTTTGCGAGGGGATTGACATCTTGGTTCTGGTCAAATTTCGTAGCAAACACGAGTCCCCCGTCCTTCCTCGTCAGTTCGACGATGTGCGCAGCAATCCGTGATTTACCAACACCCCCCGCGCCTGTTATAATGACACCCTGGCAGCCACTCTTATTGTTGAAGGAAGAGTCGAGTAATTCAATCTCCTCCTCGCGTCCACAGATTCTATCACTGATTTCAAGGTTGGGACTTTGAAGGAATCGTGAGAGTCCCTCCGTCTTAAGAAGCTTCAAGTTGACGAGCAAATCTCCAAAGGAAGTGTACGCTTCATCACTAACAAATTCTCCCTGACCACATTCTAGGAGATTGGATAAGATGGCTATTACGGGCTGAGGAAGATCCAAATGCTCCAGCTGGGCGGGAAGATATGGCTTCATCTGCTGTCTCTTCTTGGGTGGACAGTTGTCATCATCACTATTCAAGTTCATCGATTCCAGAGAAGAGGTCTTCGTTGCATTTCCGTCTGCCTCCTCCATCATCTCCTCCACTTCACCGGATAGGAGGGGCGCCAATATCTTACCCACTGCATAGAGACGGTCGCCAACATCTCCAGGATCATCTCTCGATGGTGTTTGGCATTTGATTACCACGGTGGTATCATCCTCCTGCGGTACCATCGAAACAGTGTCTTTAATACACACCACCGTCCTCTCCACTGAAATGTATTCCAAAGGGACGGAATGGTTGAATGCACCATCGCCACTCGTAGAATCCTCCTTTGCTTCATCCGATTTAATGATATAATCGGTCAATTTAATGGCAATACCCAAAGCAGATTCCAAGTATGTTGTCATCCCTCCTCCTCCCAATCCATGAGACGAAGAATAAGCCATCTTTGATGACTTAATCCATTCAAACAAGGTAACTTCTTGCTGCATTGCTCCTCCTCCTCCTCCATCGGCAAGTGCACTTCTATCTACTACACCAAGTGACACATCATCACTATCTCCAAGAACATCAGCACCTCCAGATGCTGCAAGGAAATTGTCCAATAGTCCTGAACTCAATTCTTCCAAAAATAAGTCGACGGAAGAATCTGCTCCTCCGAGAGATCCAAAGGCATGCTCAGCAGGAAGATTACTAACATTTTGTTGCCATCCCTCCAATGGAAGAACATTTTGCTGCTGCTGAGAATTATCATCATTGTTGTTCACTGCCAAAGGGTATAGATTTGGAGCGGGTGGATGATAGGGTGGTATCGCCGCCGCAGCTGGCGTCAAAGACGAAGAAGCGAGTGCAGCTTCATTATTGTTGCTGACATTATTTATGGTCGTCTGTTGAAACGACGAAACTGTTGAAGATTTCGTAGCAGCAACTGCCCCAGCCGCCTTGTGGCCCTGTCCCGCGCAACATCCCTCAACGCCTCACTAGTTTTCGTCACTGCCCTCTTTAAGGGAACTTCTTGCCATTTGCCCGTCTCGGATTTTTCTAGAAAGCTTGGTGGATTGGAATTCAGTAATTCAGTGACGATTTTGGTGGACATGCTTGTTTTATTGGACTTGGTTGATGCGGCGTAGGTGGCCTGAAATAGAATGAAATGGCATTTAATGATTAGAATTAGATGCAATGATGACATGAATTAGTATTGCAATGGTAGCAACAATAGCCTGCCTTCTTACCGCATTTGCAGAGATGATCTCACGATATGCTTCATTACCAGGGTGATACGGACACCACGCCCCAGTAGAATATCTCTAGAAGTCGGCTCTATCATCTTCTATTTTCTAATCTGATTTATCTTCTTTAGATCCTGCACAAGAGCACCGATGCTGTATGTTCCCTTCGGCTTCGAAGCACGTGCTTCAGGCAGGCGGCAGGCCTACGCCTACCTGGCAAACTCTTACATAGCATAGATAAGGAAAGAATTGTAGGTGTGAGCGAGAACCACAAGGTATGGTATTAGGTACTTACTTGTAAGTAGGTACCTACGTACCATTAACCAATTAAGTAGGCGGGAATTCGAAGAAAAGTAATTTAAATTGGCACTAAAACTGTCTCATCAGACAGTCTCTAGTCTTGAGTCTTGATTTCCGATTTCTCCCCTTTCTGGGTTTAGCCATAAAGGTGCGATTAACCACCATGTCTATCCCTCTCTGCGCAACCACTTTTTATTTCTATTTAGATAGCCTCTCTATGTTGTCGTACCGTGACAATCGAATATTCTCTCTTCCATCATCACCCAACAACCACCAAAGTTCTCACTTCTGGGGAAACATTTCCGAAGGTTGGTTGGGTTACAGAAATGGTGATAGTGGACAATGGATGTCAAAAGTGGAATGCAGCTGATTCATCATATCCAATTGACACAATGCATCGCAGCAACTTGGCACAAGTCTCATCCTTGTCCTCTCCAACTCCAATGCAATCCTAATAGCATAGATTCCACGATCAAACTGAGTATCTTTCACATCCGATGGGTCTTAGTAGAGTAAATCTGCATACTCTTAGGGCGTAGCATGGTTAAACCATTATCAGCAGTGTGTCTTGCATCCAAAACAATGCAATAAGAGCTGTTGCTTTTACCAAGACCAAGCACATTGTGATCATCCACCGAGTTATCGGTGGCAAAGTAACGTGAATCCATACCAGTGTCATGTGGCGTTGCAACTTCATCCATATCAAATGACAGACATAGCCTTGGATATTGAGCTGAATACTATTCCA
This sequence comes from Skeletonema marinoi, assembly GCA_030544225.1. Lineage (NCBI taxonomy): Eukaryota > Bacillariophyta > Thalassiosirophyceae > Thalassiosirales > Thalassiosiraceae > Skeletonema > Skeletonema marinoi. The sequence continues at coordinate 1,943,541 of CM060497.1, forward strand.
GATCAAGTCTGGATGCGGCTGTGGATCTGGCTGAGTGTCACAAAGTAATCGCCTTTTTGACTGAGGCTATCTGTGAAAAGTCATTGTTAGGCCTCCACCTCCAGACACTGCGTCATCGATAGAGCAGCTTGAGAGCTTTCCAAAACGCCGCTCGTCGTCCTCTTGGAGCAATACAAGGCAAGATATGGCAGTACTTAGATAAGTAACGCTCATGGTTCACTGATGGCATCGATTTCTTTTTCATTTTTGATGTGACAAAACTTCAGACGCCCATCTCATCATAAGTCTGTCCCAGCAGCCCGTGTAAGTTGAAGAAGATCAAGAGAAAAGAGAAGATCGGCCATCTGTTTGATGCTCTTCCACGTCACGAATTTGGTCTTCGAAAGCACCTTCCAAGAAGCTGACCATGAGATTTTTTTCATGCACACATCTCATGCATTGATGAATGAACGAGGCACCACAATAACTGTGCATTATAACTTTACATCAAGAGCATACAATGACGAAGAATAGAAGTACCAAAAGCAGCCAGTGTCATCACAGTCTAACAGCACTGTCAACGGCTCTAATAATCATCGCCTCAAGTCACGCTCTATCCACATCGATAATACGGCCGACCTCCGCCTTCGGTACAGCCCCGTCGTCGTCATCATCATTTATCATACAGCAGCAACGACGACGATCGAGTAGTCCAACATTATTTTCAACTCGGATAGAAGAGGATATTCCATCATCGCAAAAGAGACGACGGAATTCGGTAAAAAATAAATCATCTTCAGCGGCGGCCTCAGCGAGTGCAAAAAAGACTTCGTCTGGTAAAAACGAAAGCAACGAAAGTAGCAATGCCACCACCACCACCACCACTGCCGGCTCCACCAACAATGACAACAACGAGCAACAATCCCAATCCCGCCTCTCCAACCTGCCACCCTCCGTCTCCCAAAAAATAGTGAGCGGCGCGCCATACCAACGAGCCGAAATGATGGAACACACGATATTAACCAAAGAAGAGGAATTTAGTTATGGGAGGCAGGTGGTCAGGGCGAGGGAGTTGAGGGAGGCGATTGAGGAGTTTTTGGAGGAGAGGCGTGTGACGTTGGAGATGGCTGAGGAGGAGGACTTGTTGATGCGTGGTGGTGGTGGTAATAATGATGATATTGGGGATTATTTTGAGGAGGAGGTGCATACCATTATTGATGGACGACATGCTGACAGTGCTGCAAATGGTAATGATGATGATGAGGAGGCACAGTTGAATGAGGACTTTTTGAACTATGAGTTGGAATATTTGTCGCTTTATGGATTTAGGCCGACACTTCAAGACTTTGAGAATGATCGGTTGGACATGGACAATGCAAATTCAATTGGTAATAAGTTTGAGGCCAAGGGGAACACCATCAAGTCATCATCAGCGGCAGCGTCATCATCAGCAGGAGGAGCAACATTGGGAGGGTTTGATCTCGAAGATGACTTGTTGATTGATCATGCTCAACATCGCTCTCATCACATGTCGCAATTGCGGAATAATCAACCGCTACCATCCTCACCATCATCATCCAAATCCAACCAACGAACATCGCCACCACCACCACCATCCACCACAAAACGAAGTGGATACCGCAACAGCTCCACCTCCTCCACAGCCGCAAGCAACAGCTACACACCACTCCTCCACATTCCCCTCCACGAACTATCCGAATCAGACGTTATATCCACCCTTCAAATTCCCGGGGGACGATCGGAGCTAGTCAATATATTATTGGATGGAGCGTATGCACGTGAGGTACTAATGAGGCGGAATGTCAAATTGGTCACTTCTATTGCGAAGCAGTGGATGAGGAATTCGTTTAGTACGGCGAATGCCAATTTGGGGACGTCTTCTTCGGCTACGTCCAATAATAGTGGGAGGTCGACAAGGAAATATCTGTCGCAAATGTACGAGGGGTCATGGGATCGACCGAGTTTAGATGAAGCAGTCCAAGAAGGGATGCTTGGACTAGCCCGTGCTGTGGACAAGTACGATCCGGAACGAGGACTGCGATTCAGTACCTACGCCACACATTGGATCACTTCGTATGTTCGTGTGTGTTTCCAACGTGCCGTGACTGGGTGTCTCCGTGTCCCCAGTCAATTGCATGATATCAAATCTGCCTATCAAAAGATAGTCAAAGATCATTTAGTCAGTGGGGAAGAACCACCGGAACAAGTTGACATTGCAAAGACGTTGGGTATCACACCTCAACGACTTAGTACCGCGATACGTGCCACGGGAAGTTTGGTTTCTGTCGATGCACCAGTTATTAGTCCAGGTAGTGGGAGCTACAAAGGATCCGCTGCGGGGGGAGATGGGGGGAATTCTCAAGAGTTGTTAATTTTAGATACACTCAAGTGTGCCGAGCCCAAGCCTGAAGATCAAGTGGAAATATCATTTTTGAGGCAATGTTTGGAGAATGCCATGGCGTCGGAATTAACACCATATGAACGTGATGTGTTGCGATTGCGACTTGGCTTGGATAGTGGGACTGGGAAGACGGTACGTGAAATTGTCGAGATTTGTGGGGGTGGTGTGACCATGTCGGACGTACGATCGGCGGAGCGGAGGGCGTTCAAGAAGTTAAGAAGTCCGACTTCGGTTCATACTCATAATTTGTTGGCGTATTTGGATTTGGCTGGAGCGGACATTACGTTTCGATAGAGAGAGAAGAAGAAGGGATTATCATATGAGGGGGGCTGTTATTGTATTAATAGTTGTTGAGAGGTAGGGAGGATTAATGACAATTAGGATATCTTCTTTCCTATTTACCACCGATAGTCTTTAGTGTTCTTCGACAGACTTCTATAATTTCATTCTTCCCTTTGTACTCGGTGGGGTTGATGCGGCTTGTACTTGAATCCTTTTTCTTAGCAAAAGAGTCCCTCTGTCTCTAGCTACATACGCCTACCCGCTCTTAACGATGGAAATGAATGCAATGCAACAACGGCGCGCGTGATGCTGCACGGCCACTTCTCTTGACGATGAGTGCAGATATGGTGAGATAACAATCTCAAATAAAACAACAAGGTGGGATTCATGATTCATATTCACATCTAATAATAGACCACTACACAACTTCCATTCTCTTAGCCTCTCACTGTTCAAACCAATCTGAAGTACACATAAATATGGTGATATCTCTCACTCTTCATTCCCACTGCTCCGTCCAAACTCACAGCATCTGCATTATATCACCTCCCTACCATCATCTACGTCCACATACCAAAGTTCTCTGCTCTCTGACAGACGAGTCAGTGATGCTTTCCTCTCTCCTCTTGATATCTCGAGTAGCATAGTACTTTACAGCTGCGAGGTGCTAGTCTCGGGCTACGCATTGGCATCTTCAGAAATAGCTCCAGGCTTTGGACTTTGGAGGAGTATCCATGATGTGAGCTATACGGGACTCAGAAGTCATGTCTTCTTTTCGATAGAAAGAAGAGCGTGGAAAATGATGAAATCTATCCAGTACGATACCGTACGTTTCCATCTTTTCTCACTAACTCCGAACTCCGATCTCAAGATGTCACTTTTTGCTTCACTCGTGGTCATAACAACAATTCTTTTTGCTCAGCAGGACTGCAACAACGCTCAGGAATAATAATTGAAACAAAAAAAACGAGACAGAGATTAGAAGACAATAGATTCAGCAACAACTCCAATCATGTGCGGCAGCATCAGCGGCAGCAAGAGCGAAAGGTGGCAAACATTGATAACAACCTTCCACAAAAAGGATCCCTGCTCAAACGATTCAGTGACATCAATGCCCAAGGTGGAGTTCCACGTTCATCTCGAGGGCACCCTAGAACCAGAACTTGTATTCACCCTGGCGAGGCGTAACAGTATCGACCTCTCGCCGTATTTCAAGGATGTAAATGATCTTAGATCAAAATATGAGAGTTTCACAAGTCTCAACTCATTTCTACAAGTTTATTATCGATGTGCCTCCGTATTAAGAACCGATAGAGACTTCTATGACGCCACCATGGCATACCTATCTCGTGTAAAGAAGGTGTTGTCTAAGTTCATTTTTTGCGGGAGAGTTGGTCTGTACTGCGTACCTGAAAACGTGCCCCCTCTCAAAGAACATTCACAAGCGAGAAAGACCACGAGAAACGATTCAATGTTCTCCGGTACCCAGACATTCTTTTATGTGCCCTGACCCAGACCATCTCAAGATCAGCCGTGTACTTAGTGGATGGCGCTCAATCAATGAGAAATCGCGAAATCTTTCTGTAGTATTCTGCTCATTGCTAGAGTGCTAGCATTACTCCTACCTAATAAATAATACCTCGACGTTGGTGCTCTATCCGTCCGAATACATCACCTATCCACTGCATGATGTTTCTCTCGCTCAGAAGTTTAGTTAGTGGTGGTGGTGGGAACCGTGGCCGTGGCATTTTTGTGTGAAAAGTACGTAGTAAAATACAGTAAAATACGATTAAATGTGGCGTGGAATTGTAGAGAAACTAGAACTATTAGCCGAATAGTCACTCTAGTATTCCTTGACTACTTTTTGCTTCTCTACCAGACTTTCTAAAACACTCCACCACTCCCTTGCTTTTGCTTGATGAAAAAAGTGTCTTGCTTCAACTTCAAAAACGTGTAGGCTACTAGGGTTATGATTATGTTACATACATTATGGCCAAAAAGAAAGCACACAAAACACCACCAGCCGCAGCAACAACTTAAAAGTCTAGGTGTATCTCTCCATCTCCGTATTGATAAGTAACTAAATTGCCATCATCATGAGGCTTAGGAGGCAAGAGCTTCCAACACTTGACTACAACGATGGCATGGAAGATAGAAGCAGCAAGACACCAGCAATGGACAACAACAGCAACAACAGGAAATCTCTTGGACAGCATTGCAATACCATCATTTCCTTCGTTATGAAGCAAAAGATCTCATTGATACGATTCATTATGGCAATCACATTAAGTTTTGTTGGTGGCTTTTTTGTTGGTGGCTTCACGGTCAAGCTCCTCAAGCGTTTCTCTCCTGTGGCCGCGGTTAATGTTAATGCAGTTAATTCGTCTGCACGCGTCGAGGTGGACACATCCACATCATACTCCTACAATGCTGATAAATTGTATGATTTCAAAGACGCACTCATACGAGGAGGTGATGACAAGGTAGTGAAAGAACCCCCGCATGGCTGGCAAACATTCGGCTTTCTACAAATTCGACAACATTTTCAATGTGATGTGTTTGACTACGTAGTTGAGCCGCCAAGTATGAAGAAGTGGCAGATGATTCTAGATGCGTACAATAAGGAAGTTGATAGCTCGTACAAGTTTGATGAGATCGTGCCACCTACCCAAGGCTACTTGTTTGACAAGATTGGTGCACAATACAACAACGAGGGTGTCCCACCATTCCATGCCTTGCCCATTATAAATGGAGGTCTCTTTGCCTCATGGGATATCAGAAAGGGAGACGTTGTTCTTGATGGTACCGATTCGGATGTAACATTTCCCGATGCTATGGCGTACAGGCGCTTTGTGTTCGCTCTGTCACAAAGGACAGCTTGTGATATCACCGAGTGGACTTGGACGCAGCGACTTGAGCAGAATGGACCCATGAAGATCATGTTGGCAATTAACATTTCTGCCATGTTGAACCCGAGCTTTACTTCCGAAGAAGCCAATGTGTTGCCCGAGAGTAGCACCTCACAGCTGTACTATGCTACACGAGATATCAAGAGGGGAGAGGAAATCCTCACTGACTCGACTTTCAGAGATTGGACAAACTTTGCAGCAACTGATCTTGGTATGTAGATGCAGATGATGTTAGGGAGGTGATATGCTGATGCTCTGTGTTTGGACCGAGCATTGGGAACGAAGAGTGAGGGATATCACCATATTTGTATACCTCCGATTCGCTCAAACAGGGAGAGGCTAGGAGATTAGAGATTTGAAGTTGTAGAGTGGTATGATAATGATAAGATAACTCTATTATTAGATGAGAATATGAATACCACCTTGAATCATTCGAGATTGCTGTATCAGCACTATAATCTTCTCTCACTGTTAACAGCTTTCCGGGTAAGGTCGCGCATGGGCGCCCATTTGCTCAATAGGCTTCGTTCTAGTCCCATATCTCTGCGGGATATTGATTTCAGACGAAGATCAGTGGTGATTTGGAGAGCTCTTCTTCAGCTCTACAAAAGTAGCATATCAGTGAGATAGGCATCTCAATGGTTGGTGGGCTATGCCCACTCAACAACTTGGCCAACTTTTTCCAGATATCTCATGTTCAAGCACATGAACGGGGTGGTATGGTATGGAGGGAGTAGCCTCCAAAATCAGCCCAAAATCACAGATATCTTCATCCACCCTATTAGAAGTCTTACTAGTACCCCAACATTTATCTAGCTCATAATATTTGAGTACTAACATAGCTCTACTATTGTCTATAGTGGGTGGCGCTAAATCATGCCCCCACCGCTGCGCTAGCTGAGTAGAGGGCCTAAAAGTGGCTCCACCTTGTAAATTTTTCACGTTTTTGCCAGGTACTATTATTCCTACGTAGACAAAAGTCCATTTTTCTACGAGTACCTGTTAGATGGGTATCTTAGACACTTTCTCCTTGCTCGCGCCATTTTCAAACTCCTACTCCATCATCTCCGTTCGGGAGCTCAAAATTGAGTGTTCTGAGGTGCTCAGCTCCCTCCAAAAACAACTTACCCGGATAGCTGTTAAGTAGCTTAACAGCTTTCCGGGTAAGGTCGCGCATGGGCGCCCATTTGCTCAATAGGCTTCGTTCTAGTCCCATATCTCTGCGGGATATTGATTTCAGACGAAGATCAGTGGTGATTTGGAGAGCTCTTCTTCAGCTCTACAAAAGTAGCATATCAGTGAGATAGGCATCTCAATGGTTGGTGGGCTATGCCCACTCAACAACTTGGCCAACTTTTTCCAGATATCTCATGTTCAAGCACATGAACGGGGTGGTATGGTATGGAGGGAGTAGCCTCCAAAATCAGCCCAAAATCACAGATATCTTCATCCACCCTATTAGAAGTCTTACTAGTACCCCAACATTTATCTAGCTCATAATATTTGAGTACTAACATAGCTCTACTATTGTCTATAGTGGGTGGCGCTAAATCATGCCCCCACCGCTGCGCTAGCTGAGTAGAGGGCCTAAAAGTGGCTCCACCTTGTAAATTTTTCACGTTTTTGCCAGGTACTATTATTCCTACGTAGACAAAAGTCCATTTTTCTACGAGTACCTGTTAGATGGGTATCTTAGACACTTTCTCCTTGCTCGCGCCATTTTCAAACTCCTACTCCATCATCTCCGTTCGGGAGCTCAAAATTGAGTGTTCTGAGGTGCTCAGCTCCCTCCAAAAACAACTTACCCGGATAGCTGTTAAGTAGCTTAAGTAGCTTAACAGCTTTCCGGGTAAGGTCGCGCATGGGCGCCCATTTGCTCAATAGGCTTCGTTCTAGTCCCATATCTCTGCGGGATATTGATTTCAGACGAAGATCAGTGGTGATTTGGAGAGCTCTTCTTCAGCTCTACAAAAGTAGCATATCAGTGAGATAGGCATCTCAATGGTTGGTGGGCTATGCCCACTCAACAACTTGGCCAACTTTTTCCAGATATCTCATGTTCAAGCACATGAACGGGGTGGTATGGTATGGAGGGAGTAGCCTCCAAAATCAGCCCAAAATCACAGATATCTTCATCCACCCTATTAGAAGTCTTACTAGTACCCCAACATTTATCTAGCTCATAATATTTGAGTACTAACATAGCTCTACTATTGTCTATAGTGGGTGGCGCTAAATCATGCCCCCACCGCTGCGCTAGCTGAGTAGAGGGCCTAAAAGTGGCTCCACCTTGTAAATTTTTCACGTTTTTGCCAGGTACTATTATTCCTACGTAGACAAAAGTCCATTTTTCTACGAGTACCTGTTAGATGGGTATCTTAGACACTTTCTCCTTGCTCGCGCCATTTTCAAACTCCTACTCCATCATCTCCGTTCGGGAGCTCAAAATTGAGTGTTCTGAGGTGCTCAGCTCCCTCCAAAAACAACTTACCCGGATAGCTGTTAAGTAGCTTAACAGCTTTCCGGGTAAGGTCGCGCATGGGCGCCCATTTGCTCAATAGGCTTCGTTCTAGTCCCATATCTCTGCGGGATATTGATTTCAGACGAAGATCAGTGGTGATTTGGAGAGCTCTTCTTCAGCTCTACAAAAGTAGCATATCAGTGAGATAGGCATCTCAATGGTTGGTGGGCTATGCCCACTCAACAACTTGGCCAACTTTTTCCAGATATCTCATGTTCAAGCACATGAACGGGGTGGTATGGTATGGAGGGAGTAGCCTCCAAAATCAGCCCAAAATCACAGATATCTTCATCCACCCTATTAGAAGTCTTACTAGTACCCCAACATTTATCTAGCTCATAATATTTGAGTACTAACATAGCTCTACTATTGTCTATAGTGGGTGGCGCTAAATCATGCCCCCACCGCTGCGCTAGCTGAGTAGAGGGCCTAAAAGTGGCTCCACCTTGTAAATTTTTCACGTTTTTGCCAGGTACTATTATTCCTACGTAGACAAAAGTCCATTTTTCTACGAGTACCTGTTAGATGGGTATCTTAGACACTTTCTCCTTGCTCGCGCCATTTTCAAACTCCTACTCCATCATCTCCGTTCGGGAGCTCAAAATTGAGTGTTCTGAGGTGCTCAGCTCCCTCCAAAAACAACTTACCCGGATAGCTGTTAAGTAGCTTAAGTAGCTTAACAGCTTTCCGGGTAAGGTCGCGCATGGGCGCCCATTTGCTCAATAGGCTTCGTTCTAGTCCCATATCTCTGCGGGATATTGATTTCAGACGAAGATCAGTGGTGATTTGGAGAGCTCTTCTTCAGCTCTACAAAAGTAGCATATCAGTGAGATAGGCATCTCAATGGTTGGTGGGCTATGCCCACTCAACAACTTGGCCAACTTTTTCCAGATATCTCATGTTCAAGCACATGAACGGGGTGGTATGGTATGGAGGGAGTAGCCTCCAAAATCAGCCCAAAATCACAGATATCTTCATCCACCCTATTAGAAGTCTTACTAGTACCCCAACATTTATCTAGCTCATAATATTTGAGTACTAACATAGCTCTACTATTGTCTATAGTGGGTGGCGCTAAATCATGCCCCCACCGCTGCGCTAGCTGAGTAGAGGGCCTAAAAGTGGCTCCACCTTGTAAATTTTTCACGTTTTTGCCAGGTACTATTATTCCTACGTAGACAAAAGTCCATTTTTCTACGAGTACCTGTTAGATGGGTATCTTAGACACTTTCTCCTTGCTCGCGCCATTTTCAAACTCCTACTCCATCATCTCCGTTCGGGAGCTCAAAATTGAGTGTTCTGAGGTGCTCAGCTCCCTCCAAAAACAACTTACCCGGATAGCTGTTAAGTAGCTTAACAGCTTTCCGGGTAAGGTCGCGCATGGGCGCCCATTTGCTCAATAGGCTTCGTTCTAGTCCCATATCTCTGCGGGATATTGATTTCAGACGAAGATCAGTGGTGATTTGGAGAGCTCTTCTTCAGCTCTACAAAAGTAGCATATCAGTGAGATAGGCATCTCAATGGTTGGTGGGCTATGCCCACTCAACAACTTGGCCAACTTTTTCCAGATATCTCATGTTCAAGCACATGAACGGGGTGGTATGGTATGGAGGGAGTAGCCTCCAAAATCAGCCCAAAATCACAGATATCTTCATCCACCCTATTAGAAGTCTTACTAGTACCCCAACATTTATCTAGCTCATAATATTTGAGTACTAACATAGCTCTACTATTGTCTATAGTGGGTGGCGCTAAATCATGCCCCCACCGCTGCGCTAGCTGAGTAGAGGGCCTAAAAGTGGCTCCACCTTGTAAATTTTTCACGTTTTTGCCAGGTACTATTATTCCTACGTAGACAAAAGTCCATTTTTCTACGAGTACCTGTTAGATGGGTATCTTAGACACTTTCTCCTTGCTCGCGCCATTTTCAAACTCCTACTCCATCATCTCCGTTCGGGAGCTCAAAATTGAGTGTTCTGAGGTGCTCAGCTCCCTCCAAAAACAACTTACCCGGATAGCTGTTAAGTAGCTTAAGTAGCTTAACAGCTTTCCGGGTAAGGTCGCGCATGGGCGCCCATTTGCTCAATAGGCTTCGTTCTAGTCCCATATCTCTGCGGGATATTGATTTCAGACGAAGATCAGTGGTGATTTGGAGAGCTCTTCTTCAGCTCTACAAAAGTAGCATATCAGTGAGATAGGCATCTCAATGGTTGGTGGGCTATGCCCACTCAACAACTTGGCCAACTTTTTCCAGATATCTCATGTTCAAGCACATGAACGGGGTGGTATGGTATGGAGGGAGTAGCCTCCAAAATCAGCCCAAAATCACAGATATCTTCATCCACCCTATTAGAAGTCTTACTAGTACCCCAACATTTATCTAGCTCATAATATTTGAGTACTAACATAGCTCTACTATTGTCTATAGTGGGTGGCGCTAAATCATGCCCCCACCGCTGCGCTAGCTGAGTAGAGGGCCTAAAAGTGGCTCCACCTTGTAAATTTTTCACGTTTTTGCCAGGTACTATTATTCCTACGTAGACAAAAGTCCATTTTTCTACGAGTACCTGTTAGATGGGTATCTTAGACACTTTCTCCTTGCTCGCGCCATTTTCAAACTCCTACTCCATCATCTCCGTTCGGGAGCTCAAAATTGAGTGTTCTGAGGTGCTCAGCTCCCTCCAAAAACAACTTACCCGGATAGCTGTTAAGTAGCTTAACAGCTTTCCGGGTAAGGTCGCGCATGGGCGCCCATTTGCTCAATAGGCTTCGTTCTAGTCCCATATCTCTGCGGGATATTGATTTCAGACGAAGATCAGTGGTGATTTGGAGAGCTCTTCTTCAGCTCTACAAAAGTAGCATATCAGTGAGATAGGCATCTCAATGGTTGGTGGGCTATGCCCACTCAACAACTTGGCCAACTTTTTCCAGATATCTCATGTTCAAGCACATGAACGGGGTGGTATGGTATGGAGGGAGTAGCCTCCAAAATCAGCCCAAAATCACAGATATCTTCATCCACCCTATTAGAAGTCTTACTAGTACCCCAACATTTATCTAGCTCATAATATTTGAGTACTAACATAGCTCTACTATTGTCTATAGTGGGTGGCGCTAAATCATGCCCCCACCGCTGCGCTAGCTGAGTAGAGGGCCTAAAAGTGGCTCCACCTTGTAAATTTTTCACGTTTTTGCCAGGTACTATTATTCCTACGTAGACAAAAGTCCATTTTTCTACGAGTACCTGTTAGATGGGTATCTTAGACACTTTCTCCTTGCTCGCGCCATTTTCAAACTCCTACTCCATCATCTCCGTTCGGGAGCTCAAAATTGAGTGTTCTGAGGTGCTCAGCTCCCTCCAAAAACAACTTACCCGGATAGCTGTTAAGTAGCTTAAGTAGCTTAACAGCTTTCCGGGTAAGGTCGCGCATGGGCGCCCATTTGCTCAATAGGCTTCGTTCTAGTCCCATATCTCTGCGGGATATTGATTTCAGACGAAGATCAGTGGTGATTTGGAGAGCTCTTCTTCAGCTCTACAAAAGTAGCATATCAGTGAGATAGGCATCTCAATGGTTGGTGGGCTATGCCCACTCAACAACTTGGCCAACTTTTTCCAGATATCTCATGTTCAAGCACATGAACGGGGTGGTATGGTATGGAGGGAGTAGCCTCCAAAATCAGCCCAAAATCACAGATATCTTCATCCACCCTATTAGAAGTCTTACTAGTACCCCAACATTTATCTAGCTCATAATATTTGAGTACTAACATAGCTCTACTATTGTCTATAGTGGGTGGCGCTAAATCATGCCCCCACCGCTGCGCTAGCTGAGTAGAGGGCCTAAAAGTGGCTCCACCTTGTAAATTTTTCACGTTTTTGCCAGGTACTATTATTCCTACGTAGACAAAAGTCCATTTTTCTACGAGTACCTGTTAGATGGGTATCTTAGACACTTTCTCCTTGCTCGCGCCATTTTCAAACTCCTACTCCATCATCTCCGTTCGGGAGCTCAAAATTGAGTGTTCTGAGGTGCTCAGCTCCCTCCAAAAACAACTTACCCGGATAGCTGTTAACATGACTGTGGTACGTTCTCAGGCTCAATGTCAATGGATGTGATTGTTGATGAAGAGGGGCGAAATTGCAGCCACACCCGTATTGTATTTACTAACTTGTAATCTGTGCCTTTGAAGGATAGAGATAATAAGCCATAACGATAATGAATTTCTTATTCGTTCGCCTGTTTGTCTCCAATAAGCTCCCCTGGCAGCCCCTGGCGTGGAGATCCTAATTTGGCCTTTGCCATTATTATTTGACGAATAATGTTGTGAAGCAAGAAGCTCCCTGTTCATTAAAGACATGAATTCCCTCCGTGCATCCACCAGCCTCAAAGCCGCATCCGTACCACTCTTCGTCCCCGTTTTATTCTTATTCGAATGATGCCATGACGACTGTCGGACATATTTTCCAGGCGAGAGAATTGGGGAGGCATTGAGTATTGGTAGAACGTTCGGTGGAGCACCGTCATAAAAAGTGGATCCCTGATAGAAACCAATATTGTCTCCGGTGATTGCCGTTGGTTGAAATCCAGGTGTTAAAAAGTTATTATTGTTGTAGGGTTTGCTGCTGCGTGGAGTGTTACTCGTGTGGGAACATCTTGTCAATGTTTTGCGAAATAGATGTCTCGTGATGCCGTTTAACAGCAAGATGCTGAGCAGTGGCAGCACTGACGAAGACTTTGCCGTGTAGTGCTCGATAGGAATAACCGCGACGACATCATCATCATGAAGCATGCATGGAGTGGCTGGAAGTAAAGCAGCCTGCAGAGAGATGTTGTGAGTCTATGATAATGACGCATCAGGTGCCGCTGTATCTATTTTCTGGAATAAGTAAGATTGTCAGTACCGTACGTTTCCATCTTTTCTCACTAACTCCGAACTCCGATCTCAAGATGTCACTTTTTGCTTCACTCGTGGTCATAACAACAAATCTTTTTGCTTCAGCAGGACTGCAACAACGCTCAAGAATAATAATTGAAACAAAAAAACGAGACAGAGATTAGAAGACGATAGATTCAGCAACAACTCCATTCATGTGCAGGCAGCATCAGCGGCAGCAAGAGCAAGAGCGAAAGGTGGCAAACATTGATAACAACCTTCCACAAAAAGGATCCCTGCTCAAACGATTCGCGACATTAATGCCCAAGGTTGAGTTCCACGTTCATCTCGAGGGCACCCTAGAACCAGAACTTGCATTCACCCTGGCGAGGCGTAACAGTATCGACCTCTCGCCATATTTCAAAGATGTAAATGATCTTAGATCAAAATATGAGAGTTTCACAAGTCTCAACTCATTTCTACAAGTTTATTATCGATGTGCCTCCGTATTAAGAACCGACAGAGACTTCTATGATGCCACCATGGCATACCTATCTCGTGTAAAGAAGGATAATGTTGTCTATGCCGAACTATTCTTCGATCCGCAGTGTCACAAGCAGAGAGGTGTATCCTTTGAGACTATGGCGGATGGAATCTTGGCTGCAGTGGATGATGCATACAATGAGCTTGATATCAAGTGTAAACTTATCCCGTGCTTCTTGAGGCATTTGTCCGAAGCGTCAGCGATGGGTATGTGGTCGGAAATATTCAAATACTTTCAGCAACATCCCGAGGCGAGGGACAAGATTATAGGGATAGGATTAGATTCTGATGAGCAGGATAATCCACCCTCCAAGTTTTATGGAGTGTTTTGGAAGATTCGACATGCATCCAAATCGGTAGTGGGTGACATGCATATTGTTGCACATGCTGGCGAAGAAGGTCCGTCCAACTATATCAGTCAGGCATTGGATGTTCTGTGCAGCGAGCGAATAGACCATGGTGTCCAATGCTTGTCAGATGATAAGTTAGTTCAGCGTCTAAGAGAAAAACGTATCCCCTTGACAGTTTGTCCATTATCCAATGTGAAATTGGGAGTGTTTGATACGTTGAAGCAACATAATCTCAAGAGAATGCTCGACTTGGGATTGAACGTCAGCATTCACTCCGACGATCCAGCCTACTTTGGTGGATACATTACGCAGAATTATCTCGCAGTAATTGATGCATTGGACATGAATGAAAGCGACATCATGTGCCTTGCAATAAATGCAATCAATTCTACGTTTCTGTTGGAGAGTGAAAGAGTTGTAATGCGGCAACAGCTGCGTGATGCTGCATCTGCATGCTGCTTGGCCACTTCACCTGACGCAGAGAACAGAATATGAGTGAGATGGCAAACTAGAAGAATAATGATTGGTTCCAAGGGGCCTATTTACATCAATACAAGAGTTATAGCTTGTACCACTCAACTTACACTCGCTTGCGCTTTTTTTGTTAATGAGTTGATCAAAATCAACTCCATACTATATCATTATCACCTCCCCCTACACCGCCCTCTCATATCCTCATCAAAACCACCACAAATTTCAATCTCTTAGGCTTAGCCACTTCCTGTTTAAGGAATCGGAAGTACACTACAAATATGGTGATATCTCTCACTCTTCATTCCCACTGCTCGGTCCAAACACACAACATCGGCATTAGATCACCTCCCTACCATCCTGTCATACCAAGATCAGTTGCTGCAAAGTCTCTCTGATCTCTGAAAGTCGAGTCAGTGAGGATTTCCTCTCCCCTCTTGATATCTCGAATAGCATAGTACAGCTGTGAGGTGCTACTCTCAGGCAACACATTGGCTTCTTCAGAAGAAAAGCTCGGGTTCAACATGGCAGAAGCGTTAATGGCCAACATGATCTTCATGGGTCCATCCTGCTCAAGTCGCTGCGTCCAAGTCCACTCGGTGATATCACATGCTGCCCTTCGTGGCAGAGCGAACACAAAGCGTCTATACGCCATTGCATCGGGAAATACTACATCCGAATCGGTACCATCATGGACAACCTCTCCCACTTGGATGTCACGTGATGCGAATAGACCTCTACGCCTCCCCATATTTGTTGACTCAGCATAGAATGGTGGAGCCCCCTCGTTGTTGTATCGTGCACCAATCTTGTCAAATAAGTAGCCCTGAGTAGGTGGCACAATCTGATCAAACTTGTACGAGCTATCAACTTCCTTATTGTACGCATCTAGAATCATCTGCCACTTCTTCATGCTTGGCACCGGCTTCTCTACGATGTTAATATCTAGTCCCAGCTGATCACACAGGAAGTGTTCTCGAATTTGTAGAAAGCCGAATGTTTGCCAGCCGTGTGGTGGTTCTTTCACTACGTTGTCATCACGTGTTCGAGTGAATACATCCTCGAAGTCATACAATTTATCGGCATTGTAGGAATGTGTTGTGTCCACCTTGACGTGTTCAGGTTCAGGCGAATGATCAGCTGCAGAGAACCGCTTGACCGTGAAGCCACCAACAAAGATCAACGAAATAACCATGACGAATCGTATCAATGTCTTTTGCTTCATAACGAAGGAAACGATGGCATTGCAATGTTGATGTTGTCCAAAAGATTTGTTGTTGCTGCCGTTGTTGTCCATTGCTGGCGTCATGCCACCGCTATCTTCCATGCCGTCGACGACGTTGATTGTTGGAAGTTCTTGTCTCCTAAGCCTCATGATGATAGTAATTTAGTTACTTCTGAGCAGTATGGAGAAATAATAAACTTAGATTGTTTCTGCTTGTTGCGGCTGGGGCACCTTGATAGAACACGGATTATATAAAACAGCGAGCAGCAGTGCGTGCCATTGTGCCATTGGTGTGGTTGTGCAGTTCGCAATATGTATTTGTCATTGAAGCAAGTTGAAGGTGGGCCAAAATTTAGATGAAGATGTGGCGAGGTACAGTAAAGTAACTCGGAATGTAAACGTGGCAGCTATGCGCAATAATGAACTTGCTGCGAACCCTAGTATTGAGCAATTGTTTCTGTACCGAATAGTACCTGCTCTTCTACCATAGTTTGAACGTCGACCTTATTAATTAAATGTGGCGTGATACACAAAAATATATTCCAAACAGGTTAAACAATATTAACCCTTGTGTCTGCTACGGTACTCAGTTGACTCGACTGGATCCCCTCCGGACTTTTTAAAATCAAAAAACAGAAAATGACCATGGTGGCCGCTCCCCCTAACACAACATCTCACCAATAGACATCACAATAACGTCCATAAATCAGCACTAGTAACAACAATATAACCTAAAAAAAGCAGCATGAAACTAAAACTACCGCTCAAGAAAAAGCTCCTCAAAAAGAAGGGGGGAATCTCTCCACGTCAGTCAGAAACCGTTTCCACCGCATCTTGCAGTCAGTCCAATAATTACCTCTCGGATCCCCTGTCACCGTCGTCAATGATATCTTCATCATCGTCTCGCCGCAACAACAACAATGACAGCAATGGCACTTCCGTTGAATTGGACGACGGCACCCCCTCCCATTCGGCACTCAACGATCTCCACCGAGTCCTCAAATTAATCGAAGCAGAACGACACCTCGCCGCGCATCAACTCTTCACTCACGCCAGAGAACGCATCGTCAGCAATGCAACTGCCTCAACGGACACGTCGTTGGCGTCGGCGCGTACGCTGTTGAATGCGAAGGGGCATGAATTTCGGACGCTGGAGAAGCGCTGTGATATTTTTGGGAATGCCAAGCGGAATTTGTCGGTTAATAATAACAGCAGTGACGATGAAGAAAACTCGTGGATACTGGCCCAAACTCTATTTGGCATCACAACCTACTATCGCCGAGAACCAATTGACAATTCTCTCAGTATCAAAATCGAAGGAGAATTAAGTGACGTCAGCGTGCCTCTATTTGAACAAATCGTGGTGTTGCGAGAATGCGACCTCTATCACACCTGGGCACCCTTTATGACCAAATCGCGCAAATTGGCCCAGCTCGATAAGTTGGATGTGGTCGCGTGGTATGAGGTGGGTGTGCCGTTGTTGGGGTTGATGAGGGATGCGTGTTATAGGGCTGTGGGGTGTGATTGTATGAAGGAGGATGGGAGTGTGTTGTTGGTGGCTGTGGGATTGAATGATTCGGAGGAGCATGGGGTGAAGAATGCGTTGAATGATGGGCATCATGTTAATAACGGTAACAGCAACAGTAATGCTCATGGGGGAGAAGAAGAAAAGCATAATGGTGACAATGAGGGAGCAGCAGTAAATGGGGAACATCGTCGACAAAGTTATCAAAACCAACTAACTGCCGTCACGACAGATTCCAATTTGGTAACAGATACAGTGGCATCCTCCTTTCTAGCACGTGATGAGATATTAGAAACAATTGAAATACCACCAATACCCACCGGGACGGGTAAGGGCCGCATGACCATTCGCAATTTTGCTGCATCGATTGATGTACTTGGACCATCCTCGGCACGAACTTGCATCGTTGTCAATATCGATCCCAATTTGCACTTTTTGCCCCAATCATTGATTGACTTTTCACTCAAGAAAATGGCAGGTGTGATGATATTAAAGTTGCAACATGCCGCCAAGCGAGTGGTGGCTGATCCAATCAAGAACCCGCATGCTCGTCGGATGAGGGAGGATGTGACATTTTATCGTGATTGGTTATTACCTCGATTTCAACGTCATTGTGATGATTTGGGGTGGGAAATGCCTCCAGTGAAAGCGTTGGAGGTTTCCGATGAGGAGCTGAGAGCCAAGGGAGTATTTGAGAGTTGGAGATCGGAGGTGGATAGTATGTCGAATCACAATATTAACAGTGTGGAAGAGTCAATTCCATCGGAAGAAAATAACACGACCATCGGGTCTCCAGCATCAGTCGTTTCCTCCACTGGTTCCTCCAAAGGCAGTACTACTAAGAAAGCAAAATTAGCCAAGCTCGTGAGACAACTTCGAAGTCCCGAGACTCCTGAAGAGAAAATAGCAGCTGCTCGTCTTCGTGCTGCAAAGCGGCTCAAGCCAGAACCATTCAGTGATAGTAAGAAGAGACGACTAAGAGAGTTGAAGGGTGCCAAACGCAAGGCTGAAGATAGAATCCGGGCAAATGACGAAAGTAGTTGTGATGAAGCATCCGTGTCAACCTTTGGGACGTTTCAAACGAATTATCGATGGGATGAGGATAGCGGCCTCAAGAAGAGTCTTGCCATGTTTACAATTACGTTCCTGCTCAATGTGGTGCTACCATATTTTTCATCTGACAAGTTCCTCTCAAGGCTCACCTTATCCTTCAAGCAGCAAATCCTCTCAGTGGCAAGCGAATCAGTACCCCTTCTCTTCATCTGCCTTCAGGCTACTTCTCTCCGATCGCTACTAGAATTTCTACTCATCTTTGCATTCGACTCGATTGATTTTGGGCAGAAGAAGTTGGTCCAGAATATGGAGTTTGGGAGGAAGTTGTACCATGCAGAGGTGCGAAAGTATTCATCGGTTACTGCAGCTGCCGTGGTCGCTGTGTCTTGTGGATTGGCGTTTTTGAGATTCTTGTTTGAAGAGGTGGCTCTTTGTATGTGTTCTTATTTTGATATGGATTGGGGTATGATTTGTGATGATTCAGACTCAGCCTCTAAAGAATCATGGTCATGTGGTCAGTTGGGGTTAACAATCTCAACATTCATCACAACACGGTTGGGCATATTCGTAGTGGCAGTTCTTTTGATGGCATCCATTGTGCTTCCAAAACCGGAGCGTCGTGTTAGGAGGCAGAAGTACAGTACATCTCCACGCTCAATTTCATCATCGTGCGTATCGAATCAAATAATAGACTCCGAGGATGCAGGAAGCGGCTCTGTAGTATCGATAGTATCAGTATCAACTCCCAGAGGCGGACCAGGGGATATCCCTGACACAATCGGTGGGAACAATCCTTTATCGATATGTGGTACGTTCTCGCCTGTAGGCTCAATGTCGATGGATGTGATTGATGAAGAGGAGGAGGATTAAAGTAGCAGCGGCACTGTCAGGCACTGTATAGCTAATTTTCACTTTCAATCTCTTAAGATTAGGATATGTACTTAGATCATTTCTGTTGTTGTGCATGCATTGTAGAGCTGCCTTTTCCTTTTGGATTTTGAGGATCTTAATAACCTTGTCCTTGTGTGGTAATATTTAGGCGATGTGTGCAATTAGGTACAGACGAGTAAGTGTTGGCTTGGAAATCTTTGTTTGAAAATGAATTCCTAAGCCTAAGTAGTATCTTGCCCAAAAGTATCTTGCCTGATCTGAAGACAAAACTCATTTTGGTATCTGCTTCAACTTCAAGTGGGACGGTGAGGAATGTTGTTGAGAAAACGATACCGAAGACAGTTATTTGACCTAATAGTAGCTAATTATTTCTCACCAATCGGAGTGCAGGCATAAATTATTGTGATGTCTATTGGTCGGGAGCGGCCACCATCCACCATGGTCATCTTCTGTTTTTTTATTTTAAAAAGTCCGGAGGGTGGATCCAGTCGAGTCAACTGAGAATATTAATATTTTGTGTACCACGGAGTGGTAAGTACCTATTGTACATACACATCATAAGCCTCACCCGCCCAAAGCTCCCGCCGCGCAAAACCAAAAAAAAGTGACCAATTACACTGTAAAATCAATGTAGGGAATGTACTAGGCCGGCAAATTTAATACTTGTTAGAATAAAACAAGTGGCAGGATCGTTTTCGTCTATATCTCAGGATCAATAATAATCGGTTTTTTAGGGCTCTATCTCATCAGCCCTTCGAGAAACAAGTGTTTCATTCTACGTGGTAATTGCTAGACAAATTTGGCTAGTGATAGCTAGAGGTCGACAAAAATGCATATCTCTGCAAGAAAATAAGATATAAAGACGATTCCTTCGTATAAAATATCCCTACAAGTATACCCGAAAGGACTGTACCATTGGTTTAGCATGTTTCTTCACTATAGTGGATTTAATATTTTTGGCTAGTTAGTAGCTACCGCGGTGAAAAATCCACAAAAAATGGTTTTGCGCGGCTGAGAGGGTCGGCGGTCAGGCTTATTCGAATAGGCTCAACCAAAACCAGTACCGCTCAGAAAAGCTAGATATGTAGGTATGACAACTTACATAAGTACATACCTACAATACATACAATTCGCGCAAGATATTTTATTGTACCTGCCACATTTACATCGAGATTTTTGCCCACCTTCAAACTTCAAAGAGAAATTCATTGCGAACTGCATGCATGCACAGCCACACCAATGCCACGCACTGCTGCTCGCTGTTTTATCTATCGTGTTCTATCAAGGTTGACCCAGTAGCCAGCCGCAGCAAGCAGAAACAATCTAAGTTTATTATATCTCCATATTGCTCAGAAGTAACTAAATTACCATCATCATGATCATGAGGCTTAGGAGACAAGAACTTCCAACACCCTACGTCGTCGATGGCATGGAAGATAGCGGTGGCGGTGACAGTGACATGACGCCAGCAATGGACAAAAACAGCAACAACAAGAGATCTTTTGGTCAACATTGCAATGCCATCGTTTCCTTAGTTATGAAGCAAAAGACATTGATACGATTCGTCATGGCTATTTCATTGATCTTTGTTGGTGGCTTCACGGTCAAGTTGTTCTCTTCCGCGGCCATGGTTGATTTGTCTACTCACGTCAAGGTGGACACAACACATTCCTACAATGCCGATAAACTAGTGAATACATCACGTGATGACAACGGAGTGAAAGAACCCCCGCATGGCTGGCAAACATTCGGCTTTCTACAAATTCGAGAACACTTCCAATGTGATGTGTTTGACTATGTAGTTACGCCCCCAAGTATGAAGAAGTGGCAGATGATTCTAGATGCGTACAATAAGGAAGTTGATAGCTCGTACAAGTTTGATCAGATCGTGCCACCTACCCAGGGCTACTTGTTTGACAAGATTGGTGCACGATACAACAACGAGGGGGCTCCACCATTCTATGCTGAGTCAACAAATATGGGGAGGCGTAGAGGTCTATTCGCATCACGTGACATCCAAGTGGGAGAGGTTGTCCATGATGGTACCGATTCGGATGTAACATTTCCCGATGCAATGGCGTATAGACGCTTTGTGTTCGCTCTGCCACGAAAAACAGCATGTGATATCACCGAGTGGACTTGGACGCAGCGGCTTGAGCAGAATGGACCCATTAAGATCATGTTGGCCATTAACATTTCTGCCATGTTGAGCCCCAGCTTTTCTTCCGAAGAAGCCAATGTGTTGCCCGAGAGTAGCACCTCACAACTGTACTATGCTACACGAGATATCAAGAGGGGAGAGGAAATCCTCACTGACTCGACTTTCAGAGATCAGAGAGACTTTGCAGCAACTGATCTTGGTATGAGAGGATGGTAGGGAGGTGATCTAATGCTGATGCTGTGTGCTTGCAGTGGGAATGAAGAGTGAGAGATGTCACCATATTTGTAGTGTACTTCCGATTCGCTTAAACAGGAAGTGGCCAAGAGGTTTGAAGTTTAGTGGTATAAGCTAAACTCCATTATTAGATAAGAATATGAAACTGCCTTGAATTATTTCAGTATATAGATTTAGATTTACCATCTCACTTACTTGACTGCGGTGCGTTGTCAGGCTCAATATCGATGGATGCGATTGATGCAGATGAAGAGTACGATGAGTCAAATGGCAAATGGCATCGGCACTGTATTGTATTGTATTATATCTTAGCTACATTCTTAGGACGACATAAGATAGATAATATTATTTGTCGCCGCCAAGCCTAAGCCACTGTTTTTGCTTCCATACATATTTGTTCGCCTTACATACAAGTTTGACTTCCAGTAAATTTCCCGGCGTGGAGATAAGACCACTCCAACATGAGCGAGAGCAGCAGAAGTGCTTCTCGACTATCCACGTTAGGCATTCATCATCATCCTCTGTCTAAAGGCGATTTACAAATCACTCCAATGAAGGGTAAGTACCTCGAGAGAGGTACATATTGTGTTGTTGGTGTTGCTGTGGCTAGCTGGGGTGTTCACGCATAAATCGCCACCCTCTTTCTTCTGCCAAGTAGTCGAGTCAAACTATACGTAGGAACTACTTATAGGTGTCAAGTTTTATGACCGTTGAGTACCGTTTGTAGCAGGTTCAACGCACACACAAGAGTTCGCATACACATGCGTTCAACGCTCCTCTCACACGTGCTGAATTCTCACTTTGCCTTCACCTCGCTCGGCGTTGCAAACCTCGCCGGCGATTCCAAAAATTACTCGAGCAGGTCAACGCATGCACCAACTCCGCAAAGCACCTCATCACTGCAGAATAAACACCTTAATCCAACGCCCACTACAAGTTCTTTGTGCTCCCTGGCACTTCACAACTCCGTTACCTCGTGATTGCCAACAAACAATAGTTGATAGAAGTGCATTTGATCATCGTAATTCCCCAAACATGGTTCTGAAATCAAGCCGGAAGTCGTCACCGGCACAGCAGATGAAGGCGTTCATCAAAGCGTCTCCAATTAAATTACGAATGAAGCATAAAAAGAAACCGCCGCCCACGTCGAGTGCCTCGCCACCCGCTTCTCCGCCCAAACCAACCCTAACAGAAACCAACAACATGAAATCTTCAGGGAGATCAACTCAACAGCAATCCGCCATGAAGTTGAATCAGCTTCGTTCCAAATATGGCATCAAGCCAATATCGTTAAGGGAGGAAAGAGACGAGCAGCATACTGCAAAGGAGGTAGATGACGGTGAGCGAGAAGCTGTGAAAAAGGTAGATCACAGTGAGCGAGAAGCTGTGAAGAAGGTAGATCACAGTGAGCGAAAGGCCGTGAAGAAGGTAGATGAGAGTGAGCAAAAGGCTGAGAAAAAGGTAGATGGCGGTGAGAGAAAGGCCGTGAAAGAGGTAGATGACAGTGAGCAAAAGGCTGTGAAGGAGGAGCAACCCACTTTTGACACCGAGAAGATGTGGATGTCTGTAGAAGTTATGACAACGAAGTCTGCCATTGCCCTCAATCCATTGTGGGCTAAGTTTGTAGGTGGAGGTGAGTCCCCGTTCCCTCCAAATGCTACAGCGGAAGAGAAGGGGCTGGCAGTAATCGCAGCTTTTGCAAGTTATAAAGCTTTGCAAGCAAAAGTAGAACAGAAAGCAATCGCTGTGGAAGATGGAGACAAGTTTTGTAATGATGCGACGTCTGTGGAACAAATGAAGAGCAGGCACATTCGTCAGCAAGTTCTGGTGGGTGAGTTGGATAAGGCTCAAAAGGAGAAAGATGCCGCCAAGTCAAAGGTGATGGATATGTGGAGTAATCTCACCTCAGCCGAACGTAAAGCCGTAGGTGGACTTGGAGAGATCGAACAGGATCTTTTCGAAGGAATTGAAGCAAATGTCTTCTTAAAGCTGGGCAAGGTCAGTAAGGATTTTCTCCACTCCGTCACCGCTGCCAAATCTCTTCATGAAGTGGCCAAGGCATTTGCGTGGGGTGTTGACGACGAAGCCCAGCAGGTGTCTCAACCCCAAAGCAACGAGGTCAGTAACTCGGATCATCGCGATGATAAGTCACCCGTTGGCAGTACTGCTCAAAATGTTGTCGCTGATGGCTCGGTCTGCAGTGAGAAGCCTCTCCGTGGCAAGGTAGAGGAAATGAAAAACGACGATGCCAATCAAAAAACGACAAGCAGTGATGAATCACCTCTTTCGCAAAAGATCAACGCCATCCTGGTTCACCCTAAGATCAACGCTATCCTGGTTAACCCTCTCCTTTCCAATCTCAAGGAAAAAGATGATGCTACCCAAAAGACATCTAGCAGTAGTGGATCATCTCTTGCCAAGATAGGGTTAGATACCCTGATGTGTGGAGATCACGACGATGCTACATTTGTAACAGGAAACACCGATGAAACTAGCGCAACTGGTGACTCGTCGGTCCGCAGTGAGAACTCTCTTCTTACAAAGTTTGAGGAAAAGTTTGAGGAAACCATGGCATGCGGAGATCACGACGATGCTACATTTGGAACTGAAGACACCTATGAAAGTGGCACAACTGGCGGCTCGTCGGTCCGTAGTAATAGCTCACTTCTTGAGAAGCTCCATGAAACAATGATGTGCATTGGCAATGACGATTCTACCGTTCGTACTGATCACATCTCTGAAAATAGTTTGTGCGAGGAAGAAGACGCTAGCCTCAATAATAACGATACACAAATCAAGTCCCAACCTGATGAGTCCTTGACACCAGTGGAAATGAAAAGGACCACATCTACCAAATCTTCTGTGTCCAGAAGAAGTGCTGCCAGCTTCTCATCTGTGAAACAGAATCTGTCAGCTGTGTCTACCGCGACAAGAGCAAGTACTGCCGATGATACCAAGAGCGTGAGTAGCAAGAAGAGTGCCAAGAGCGTTGGTATGATCTTCCCATCTGTGAAACAGAATCTGTCAGCTGTGTCTGCCGTGACAATAGCAAGTACTGCCGATGATACCAAGAGCGTGAGTAGTAAGAAGAGTGCCAAGAGCGTTGGCACGATCAAGAGTATTGCCAAGAGCGTTGGCACGATCAAGAGTGCCGGTACTATCAAGAGTGTCAATGACAAGAGTATTGATACCACGAGTACTTTGAGTATTATTACGATCAAAAACGTCGACACCATCGAGACTGCTGAAATCATCAAGAGTGTCGGTACCACTGAGACAGCCAATACTATGGAGAGTGTCGGTACCACAGTCATGTCGCATGATGATGATGATCAATCACATGCTTCGAACGCTAGCACTGCATTCGTTTATCATTCAACGGTTGGGGAGGCTTTATCTTGTCAGAATTGGTTGAAACTCTTTTCTTGCGAGGATGAAGACCAGTCTATTTACGGATCTGCAGCTACAAGCTTAGGAGAAACTGTGCTTGAGGTTCCCTCCGTAACTCTTTCCAAAGATGGCAATGAAGATGATGCCACTTTGATGACTGATGCCACTTTGGTGACTAACATTTCAAAAAAGTCCGAAGTCATCTATCACAATGCACCTGGCGAAATTGAAGTAAATCGCCGCAGCAACAGCAATGGATCTGAACCAGCCGTATTAGAGGATGACGTTCCCGTTCGTATGATGGCCCACTCCCACAAGAAGCGATACGAAGAAGTCATACAGCAAAGGAACTTCCTTACCCACGCTTTCATCAAGTGTGATGATTTCTTCTCAGGCTTGTTCTGCTGCCAAGAAAATGTGGAGACAACGCTTCAGAAGAGTGAAGGGGAAGAGTGGAATGAGTGCTACAGTTATTGTAAAAAGTTTCTTTATCAAGATAGTGATGACTTCGTGGATGAAGAAGCATTCATTGCATGGCTGAATATTCAAGAAGCACAGGCAGCCAAGGCGGAAAATAGCTTGAGCAAGTACAGGGTGAGTGTTGTGTGTTCCATCAAAATGTGTGAATTCTAACAGCTATGTCATCCTCAACTAACAATTTCTTTCAATTCTTCTCCTCTCAGGTTCACAAGCTGAAATCTTTACTCATGCCTGTCGCGACTGAGCAGAGACGGCAGTACGAAGAGCTCAGATTTGCGCTTGACGATGCGGTGATGGCGAAAATGCACGGTATCGAGAACATAGACTACGCAATTAAGAAAGCAGCAGTCTCCGAGTTCAACAAGAACTACTACAGCATCATGCTCAAGGGGGAAAATCATGACATCGTTGTTCAGCAGGTTGCAAGAATTATTGAAGGTTTGGGATTTGAGCGCTCGTTGCCTCCACGTCCTCTGACGAGAGCGGAGAGAGAGAAGGAACACGCGGAGTGGATCGATGAAAATGTGCATACGCCTATTGACAATTTTATCAATTACCTGAAGGAATTTGAGATCGAAATCTACAATTCTGATACTGAACTACGCGTCAGATTGGACAAGCTGAAGTTCAGTTTTTACACAGCCGATGCGTCCGTGGCTTCGTACGAGTCGGAAGCGTCAGATGATGATTGTTCTTTTGCAGACAGTGTCTCTGAGTGCACAAAAGATACCAATGGCGATGGCGGCAATGCTTCGGTGGCCAGTGAAGGAAATAACTCCACTAAGTTGGATTCCAGTATGGCCATACGCAATAAAATGTTCGAGAGGATTGTAACTGCATCTCCTTAATCTGTGATTCTCATTGAGATCGTGTAACCTCCGTGTGAAATATTGTGTCATCTTGTGGATGTTTTGGCTATTAATATATGGAAATTATATGGGAAGAATTACGGAAACAGCAATAGAGATTAAGTTTAATGTTTTCATTAGTTCGACCTCCTCCTTCTTTGCAATTCAAATGGTACTCATCAATAACCGTCCACCGCTATGTTCTCCTCTGTTTCAATGCATGATTCAGTTCAGCTATCACTCCTGCATCAATTGAATTTCCAGTCAAGTCCACATCCACAATAGTGTCATTAGTGTCAAGTGCACACAACAAGTACTCAGCTCCGATGGATGTGATACGATTCTCAGCCAAACACATGTGCGTTATTGACGTGTTGTCAGCCAGGGCTAGAGATAGGGCACTGACGCCGTCATCGTCGATCATGTTGTCGGAGAGGTCGACTTTGCGTAGGTAGGCATTTCCAGCGAGTGCGTCCATAATTGCATCATTATCTTCTTGTCCAATCCCCATGCCACGAAGATCCAACTGTGTCAAGTTTGGGTCGTTACCTCGTATCCTCTCCAAGAGTAATTCTAAATTGTTGCTATGATTGGGTACTCCCCTCGATTGCAAGATTCCATACAGCTCGTCGAGAATTCTCGGATCAATGGGCGAATTGCCTTCCAAGTCAACTACATCTATTGTCGAGTTGCATTCCAAACAAACAATCAAGTATTCAACGCCCTCAGAGGTGAACATGTTATTTTGTAGTGACAGGCGAGAGATCGACGTATTCTCGTTCAAAGCAAGTGCCAACGCTGCCATCTGGTCATCAGTAATGTTGCTATTCCGAAGTGAAAGCAACTGTACATGATTGTTCGTAGTCAAGGCCTCCCATAGCGCCTCCCCTCCGTCATTGTTTCCAATCTGGCGCTTATTGTCAAGCACTACTTGCGTCAAATTGGGATCATTCGCCATGACGGCTGCAACAATCTCATTGTACTGCACAACATCATCATCCTGTAATTCATTTGGCACTGGAGGAGCCAAGGTGGGTGATTCTGGCCGAGGCGGCGCAGTAGGAGGTGTCTCTTCAATTATCATTGGGAGACTCGTTACGATATTCTCCTCACTTTCACTTTCATTGTCATCATCACCTTCATCACTCTCATCATGATTACTGACGTCTTCACCCTCTTCATCATTATCATCATGCACGTCGTCATTGCTATTACCTTTGGGCACTGTAGATGATGGCAAAGACGTCACCACTACATCCTGCGGCAATGAATTGTCCTCATCAATTGAACCCAGCTCCTCCTCCTCCTCCAGCTCCTTCTTCTTCTCACGCTCCTCCTCATCCTCCTGAGTATTACCATTGCCAATATTATGCGTTCGAGCCAACCCACCAACCCGCCTCCACTTCCACCACACTGCACCACCAAAAAACAACACAACCACAACAACACCCGCCACTGCCAAACCCGTCACCAAAGGCTTCTTATACTCCGGCGCACGAAGATACGTCGGAGCCATCGTGGGTGACATGGTTGGATCTGTATTGGGTGGAACAACGTTGGTCCCGGATACATCGGAGATTGTATTGAAGAAGTCTTGGTTGGGATAGAGATCGTGTTTGGGATCGGTGAATATGTCGACCATTGTTGGACCGAAGGATTCTATCCAGCTTGTTAGGTAGATGGACCAATCTCTCCATCCTTCTGGTGGTGGGTCGGAGTAGGTTAGTGTTATGTTGGTAACGAGTTGTAATACCGATAATAATTTCGTAGTTTCCCCTCCCCCATTAGTAGTATCACTTTGTGAGTCAAAAGGGGACTCAGCATCAAATTGTGGATCATTGATCTGTGCATCCACAACCACCTCTAGAATACCCACATCGACCGTCTCAAGACGTGACTGTAACACTGTATAAAATAGTGATTCAAACACCTCCTGTTCTGTAGTGGTCATATTTTGATTGCTTGGCACTCCTGTGAGGTAAATGTTGACTTGCGTAGTGACATTCATTCGTTCCACAGGTTCCACAGGTTCAATGTACATCATCATGGTAGGCTGAAGTGTCGGCATATTCGTCGGAGGAGCTGGAGCTGCTAATAATTCAAACGTGGTTGTTTCATTTGGACCTTTCCATGCGCCCCCTGCTGCCAAGACTTGTACACCATCATCACCACTTTCGCCATCAATAATATCAGTGGATGATGTTGTCAGGGTATAATTCCCTTCTCCCCAAACACAGCATATTCCATCTTCATAGTCATCACTAATGATAAACGAATAAGTCCCCGGTGCAACGAGACATATAGTTTGCACCTGTTGTGTTAATGCCATGGTGGCATCGTAGGTAGGTGAAGTAGCGACAGCATTACCACTGGTGGTGGTTGAGTCGTCAACGATGATCCAGCTTGTATCTGCTGGGTATTCATCGAGAAAGATGGAGATGTTGATGCATCGCTGAGGCGAAGTTTGCATGTTGCGATGATTGTCATCATTGAGAGTATTGAAGTGGACGGCTGATTGTACAACTTTTGATGTGCCGCCACCGCTGACTCGTCTGTGGTGATTACCCGCTGCTGCTTTATCCAACGACACTAGAATATCATCATGATTCACGTTAGGATGATTGCTTGTGGTACTTTTGGATACAAAAAGTACGATGGATGAAAATAGGATGCATGCAAAAATTAGCACTGATATTGCGAGCGACGGCTTTCGCCGCAGACGCTGATGATGATAATCAGTTGTTGATGGCAATATGCCGCAGCGGTAGCTCTTCATGGCGACTTCTCTATTATTCTACAGTGTTTTCCTCGCCTATTTATTGACAGTGTAGGGACATGATGTGTTGCTGCGTTGCCACCATGTTATTAGTTGGGCTCTGATTTTTGATTTTGAACCCGATTTGAAAAACAATTGAGCGGAACACTTGCTTCTCGTGACCTTTCTCGTGTGTGATCTTGTGAAATGTTCTTTGGAAGGTACAAGAGCGGCGAGGAAGTCCGCCGATCATCGAGGAAGAGGAGTTGGAGTGCGCTTCTGCTGGGCTCTCGCTCATTGGCATGGTCTTTAAGTACCTCCACGCCAGGCGAATGAATAAGAAATTCATTATTGTTATGGCCTATAGATAAAATTAAAATGATCTATCTCTATCCTTCTAAGACTACATCAACAATCACATCCATCGACATTGACATTGAGCCTGAGAACGTACCCCAGTCAAGTTAACAGTGAGAGGAGAAGAATATAGTGCTGAGACAGCAATCTCTTATTCATATTCTTATCGAATAATAGAGTTATCTTATCTTATCATTATCATACCACTCTACAAAACTTCAAATCTCTAATCCCTTAGCCTCTCCCTGTTTAAGCGAACGGAGGTATTCAAATATATGAAGATAACTCTCACTCTTCATTCCCACTGCTCCGTCTCCGTCCAAACACAGAGCATCAGCATATCACCTCCCTATCCGGCGACCCGTAGGGTCACCCTACCCAGCATGTAACTTCTAAGCGAATATTTGTGGTCTGAAAATGCTGGGAACATGTTTGGAATCGTGAGATCAAGCTGAGTTCAAATCTGGTGAGCAACAGAGGCATCCAAGAAATGCATCTGACTGGCATGAGATAGTGCGTGAATCTTAGTGTGTGTGAGAGAGATTGATGCCTGATGGCCGCCAAGGAGAAGGGAGGAAAGAAGGGGAAAGAGGGGCTTCAGCTAGGGTACAACTAGTGAATTAAAAAAATTATTGTTTGAAGTGTTGCTCCCCGGATTCGGAGTTTGCTCAACGAGAGCAGCAGTTTAAGCCTATAAAAGCATAGTGTGACACCCGTGGAACACTTAGAAGTTACATTCGGGGGTATAGTGGGTAGGGTGACCATACGGGTCGCCATCCCTACTATCTACCATCGTCCTTGTAGACCAAGATCAGTTGCTGCAAAGTTTGTCCAACAATCTCTGTAAGTCAAATCAGTGAGGATTTCCTCCCCCCTCTTGATCGGCCCTCGGGGCCCCGGTAAGATGCAGCAAAGCGGAGTCCGGGGAACCGGAGGTGCCTCCATTTCCATATACAGGGTTTGAGCCAAAACGAGCCAACTCGATTCTACAGGAAACCACGTAGGAATTAGTAACGAAGGATTTAGGAGATTTAAATCTTGAATGACACGTAGAGGCTCTGTAGACCATACCGGCGTAGGTTTTGTAGTGATTCCTACATAGACAGCGAGAAGTACCTGGCTTAAACGCGCTTTTTATTTGGCTATATCCCTCATTTCGAGAAAGAGATACTGGAAACAGAGTGATTTAGATGGTCCGCGTTCTCGAAATTGTTTGAATTGATATGGTTTGTTGGCATTTTGATTGTATTTCGAGCATTGTGGTGGCAGTCTTGCTTCTCCCTTTCAGAAATCTGCTGCAAAATTCATGTCATGTAAATAGATCTGTGACTTTGTTGTTGTTGTTGTTGTTGTTGCTGATGCTGCTGTTTTTGTTGCGTGCTTGGAATGTCGGATTGTCGAAGATGATGTTCGATAGTGATGGCTAATTGTTGCATGACAGTTTGGTGGTCGGGTGATTTAGTTGAATTCGTTCTTCCAATAAGTGTTCCAGTTTGTGATTGGTGACATAGATCTGTGCACTCTGTTGTTGTTGTTGTTGTTGTTGTTGCTGCTGCTGATGTTTTTGTTGCGTGCTTGGAATATCGGATTGCCTGAAGATGATGTTTGATAGTGATGGCTAATTGTTGTATGGCAGTGTGGTGGATCGATGACTCAGTTGATTTGATTCTTCAATATTCTTCACTGAGTGTTCGCTGAAGTGTTTTTGGATAGCTATGATGTTAGTCTCTTCTCTCATGCCACTATTCGCCCAGAATAAAACCAGGTTCTGGTTTTATTGGCAGACGGAGCGTTCTGGCCTCCCGCCCCCACGCTTCTCCCCACATGCTTTGTTACATCCAAGTAAATGATCAGCGTTGCCGGTTAAATTGGCGGAAGCTGATAGTAATCCCTTCTGACCTCTCCCCCCGCGCTTCTCCCCCCACACTTTGTTGGAGTTGGATGTGATCCTCCTCTGTTGGTTTCGATGATCAGCGGTTCCAATCTTACTTGATTGCTGTGTGTTTAGCTTGCATTTTGAGCCAGCGGTGTTGGTTTTCTTTCTCCCTTTCTGACATTGCTGAGCAGTTGGTGATTGTTTTATCCGAAGGGTGACATGTACATCTGCTGCATGCTGGTGCTGCTGCTCTTGCTGCTCTGCCGCTGCTTTTGTTTCATGAGTTGAGTTTTGGTTTGCCCGAAGGTAGCATACGACCGATGGTTAATTGTTATTTGTTGCCGTCACTTAATTAATCTAAACTCGCCACCACACTCGTTTGATGCGTATCACTATTATCCACTACCCCTTCGATAAAAGATGTAGATTGCCACATATCTATTGCGGCACAGCTCCTCTTGATCTCCGATATAATATTAGAGATGTGTGAGGATGCGTGTGCGAAGTCGTCGATGCAGGCAATTGTTGTGCCATGCTGTTAGGGGCGGTGGAAGAATGAAGGCGATCGACCGAATCCAAATAATTTTGTTGTTTGATGTTGGCTGCATGACAAAATAATTGTATTCTAATGGCACACCCCACCCTTCAACTCGGTGGCTATTCATTATCGTGTCGATACATCGCCGGCGATATGTAGAGCCGTAGATCACATCAACTAGCTTGATACGTTGAAATCGCCGCATATCAGTCGCTGCGCCGTGACGATGGGATCAAGATACACATGCTGATCACTAATTAACTCCCGGCGGTTGCCTTGTAAGCGCAAGGAAGCCATCTCGCCATGGTTGTTTTTATGTGGCGTGTGGCTGCGCTGTGAGCTCGAAAAAACTTCCAAAATATCTTTGAGAAGCAACGTGGCGCGCGCGCGCAAAAACGAAGAGGGGGCGGGGGGCGAGCAAACTTAGCCAAAATTTAGCAAAAGACTAGAGAAGAGAGTCAATGACATAGCATTGCAGAGCAACTTTACAGTCGGATACCCTGTAAGAAAAACAATTCCCAGAGACATAATGGGAGAGGCCCCGAGGGCCCGCATTACAGCACAGAACATTCTCACCACTTGGCACGCTGACAGGCTGTACGGCGCCATTGATATTATCTCGTGTAGCATAGTACAGCTGTGAGGTGCTACTCTCGCTCTCGGGCAACAAATTGTCTTCTTCAGGAGTCAAGCCCTGTTCAACATGGCAGAAATGTTAATGGCCAATATGATCTTCATGGGGCCATTCTGCTCAAGCCGCTGCGTCCAAGTCCACTCGGTGATATCACAAGCTGCCTTTCGTGGCAGAGCGAACACTAATCGTCTATGGCCTCTCAAACACAAAAGATTGTACGAGTACAACGATGTCACTAACTTACACACACTACTTTCGATGCACTTCTGCAACTCATTTGGTGCGCACCAGATTTGGACTCAGCTTGATCTCACGATTCTATATCTGTTCTCAGCTTGTTCATAGCCCAAATATTCGAAGAGAAGGAATCTGCTGGATAGGCTTGGATAGGGTGACCCTACGGGAGGCCATGAGCCCTTCTGCTGCCTTCAATTTTGGCGGGCTTCATCATCACCATCTCATCGCTCTGGCCTTCTGGAGCGTTCTGGCCATTCGTTTCTCTATCCGCACGCAGCATGTGGATACGGTATCCCTGCACACTTGATTGAATCTCAAGTGCGTTTGTCGAGATGGCAGAAGAGCAATGGATTTAATAGAATTACTTTTGCACTAGAGCAACGCCATTACTAACTATTTACATCATGAATTTGTAGCCACCGCATAAGACATAGCATCTACCTCTACCTCTCTCCCCGGGAGTTGTTTTTTGCGCCAATTTAGGTCAAGCCCTGCTCAAACTGCTCAAACTGCACTTTAACTCGTCGATGCACAAACTTCGAAGAACTAAGCGATGGCCGAAAAATTAGGGCTAGAGCTAGAGTCTGCTTTTTCGGAGGTAGTGGAATGGAAGTTTGGCCTACATAGCAACGATGCCGCCATCAAGTTATGTCAACAGACTGCTTGGTTGGAGTGGCGGTGGATACAAGTATGATTGCAGCGGTTGATTGCTCGTCTTCTCGTTGGGAGGACAATGTCTTGACATCAACATCACAGTTGGTCTTGAAAGGTGATGCCGACAGAGATCAAGAAGTAAGAATGTGCTGGACAGAATCTTGCGGACTAGCAGCGGATGTTTGCTTCAGTGGGAATTGATGCTTGATACCAAGCAGCGAGCACATGAGACGAAGGAGCTCGACCGCGAGAGAGACTGAACATGCGAGAGTCCGACCGGTACTGTCGTGTCCGTAAATCCGAATCCGTTTTGTAGCCGCCCAAAACCCGGTAGAACCCGGCCTGTGCGGGCAGTGCCTGTGCGGGTCTTTTGCGGGCAGTTTGTCTGGCCTCGCTGCCCCCCTTCTCCTTGCTCATCTTGTGTCATGTGCCGACAGCTCTTCCACCTTCTTCCACGTCGCGAGTCGCGACAATGACAAAACACAACATGCCGCTAACGGCCCTTTAAAGCATTGTAGGTTGTAGTGAATAAAAGACAACCAACGCACACCGAATATTAGGCTGTGAATGAAAGGCATTGTAGGTCCGGGTGATCTTTTGGCCTGATCAGCTTATTGGTGGTGTCTGCACTTCACTTCTCCGTATACGTGTGTTGTGTCATCACAATAACCGCAGCCAACTACTCCTGCACCTACTAAAATAATAATGTCTAACGCCAACGCACCTGATCTTTTGGCTTCATCGCCATCACCTGATGGCTTAGTTGATGTGGAGATGGAAGAACAGCAGAATATTATTAGTCAACCATCAATGGCAGCCGCCACAACTAACAGTGCCGCAACAAAAAATGACGATGTTGGTGCAGCTTCATTTGAGGAAGGTGCTGTTAAAGTCAATGATGCTACTATGGCGCAAGCGCCTCGATCCGAGTATTCCACTGCCGAAATTGAACGTGCTACTAAACTTAAATTCAAAAAAGGCGACCAATATGAGAATGAAAGCGACTTGTATGAAGAATTATTTACATTTGCGAATCATTACAATTTCACTGTTGCCAATAGAGGAAAGGGAGAGTGTAGGTGCGGAAAAGCTGCAAACTCGTGGTCCAAGAAAAAGAAAAATAGAGACCATGTCCTCCAAATAAAAGACTCTTCGCAGGTTACTGAGTGTCAATGGCAAGTGAGGTTTCACAAGTCTCAGAAAGACAATATCTTCAGGATAACAACAGTAGTTGGTACTCATAACCATCCATGTGATATTCCCACCGCAGTTGTGTCGAGGAAGAAGGGTGGGAAAGCAGTTTCGGCTGCGATAACACGGCTTACAAACATATTGGGACCTTTTCTCGCTAAGAACACCAAGATGCCATGCAATCTGATTCGTCGCACCATTGAACCGTACGTATCGCCTGGAGTAACTCTTTCTGATGTGAACATCAGAAGCATCTTGACAGGTGTAAAGCGGCAAATGGACAGTGGCAAATACAAGCCTCCTGAACCCGTTATTGGGATTGATGACTTGAGAGCTTTCACTTCTGTAGACATTACCAGCACAAGTTGTCGCCAAGTTCTCGATGATCTCCTGTCCAATGCATCTACCAATGGGGACAACTCGTGGATTGTAACAAGGTTGATGAATCGGTTGAAGGCCAATGATCCTTACTTCGACTTCAGGATCCATACTGACGAGAATGATCATGTAGATTGTGTTACGTGGCAAGTGGGAGCATCGCGGGCAGCCCTCATGAAGTATGGAGACAAGGTTTTTCTTGATACACGCAATAACGAAAATATGAATTGTATAAACATGCAGTACATGTCTTTTGTTGTTATTGATGGGAATAAAAGAATGTTACCTGCAAGCGAATCGTTCGTGTTTAGTGAGTCGGACGAGCTTTACGATGTTGTTGTCAATTACACACTTGAGATGACACCACGTTTTTCTCGTGACTCGGTAGTGTTGGGATTTGGTGATATGTTCATTTCTGCCGAAAGCGCAAAGAGATGGTTTCCAAATATCACATGGCTCGTTGACACCTACCACTTCTGCTCTTCGAAGAAGAAGGACAATGTGCTTGTGAAATCGTTTGGTCCTCGGGTTTGGCAAATTGTTGCAACTGACATGCGGGCCGCAGTGTATGCCAAGACGGAGGAAGAGTGTTTGGTGAGTAATACCAATGATACAAATCTGCATTTGTTATTGCCATTATAAATGCTAACTACTCATGCATAAATCTTATATTACAGGAGCACATTAGAGCCGCCATTGAAAAGGTTCAGTCGTTGCAGCCAGCAATAGACAGGATTGTGTATTGGCAGGAAAGGAGGAACAATTGGGCTCTGTATAAGCGCAACCGTGTAAAAGGACACCAGAATACGGAAGGTCCTTATGTCGAACAAAACCACGCCAGTCTCGTGGCGGTTGCGGGGGATGACAAGAGGAGAACCTTACAAGATAACATCGCTGATGTGATGAGTAGAACAAAACTTATCCTGCAGAAACACCAAGACGCTGATTACAAGTGGCAGGCTGAGGCGCAACTTGATCTACAAAGGATGGATGCTTCACGCCGAGCTGATCTTGAACAAGCAAGGCTACGCCTGTGTAAGAATCAGTATGAGTTCTTTGTAACTGAATACGACAGTCGGTACTCCTATAATTGCAATGATGAAATTGTTGATGGTCAGGAGGGGTACTCCTATAATTGCAATGATGAAATTGTTGATGGTCAGGAGGGGACACGTGTGCGTCATTCAAGCAATTCAAATGAGGGATATTTCATCCCAGATGCAGGCGTTAATGGCGTTGGTGAGGTTTGTCCATGTGAGACAGAACAAATGATGCATGCGGTTGCCGTCACTTTTGTGCCAAGCGAGTGCACAGAAAAGAGCCTGTGTTCTGCTTAGAGAACATTCATAAACGTCATCTCTTTCAAATAGAACTACCAGTTGAAAAGGCATCGTCAGTTCAAGTTGATGAGACTCTCCTCTTGGAAGATAATCCGAATGCATTGCCTGCAGCAGCGCCAGCCGCAGCTCCAGCCGCAGCTCTGGCGGCACATAATGACAACCTTGTATTTATGTCGCCATCCAAGCTAGCATCATCTACAACTTCAGCTCCTCGGCCGCCACCATCCATTGCCACGGATAACTTCTTGAGTCGGAAACCATGTAATGTTGGTTTCAATAAACTCAATGATGCAGGGAGTAGATTAGCGAAGGTTGCATCCAGTCATAGCAATGCTATTCAGCATGTGGCGCTTTCGTTGATTACTAATCTCACTAGCATGCTTGAGAAGATGGACTTTGATTCTGACGAGTACAAAAATACGCCATATGCTGTGATGGCTAAGCAGATCTCAGCAACATTGAAGGATGATGAGGCAACATTAGAACCTGGCATGCCGAAAGCCAAAAACCATGACGCTAATGGTGTCTGTATCTACAGAAAAGGCTCTGCAAAATGCACCACCACTGGTAATAAACGTAAACCGGTATCATGTGGATTCTGTCGAGGTGATAGGCGCACTCATCCAGAACACCGTACAATGAGTAGTTGTGGTGTGAAGCGCAGTCTTGGTGACTGTGTCAAAGTTACAGCTGAGTCAAAGAATGAAATTGGAGACAAGTTGATGAAAATATGCAATGGTGCTGAAGGCTTTGGCGATGTGTCAAATCGCAGGGCATTCAATGATCATCTTTATGTCAGCAATGTGCGAAAGACACAAAGCGCATTCAAATCAAAGCCTACTGTGTGAAAGACGGAATGAGGTATTTGCTTTGCGCTCTGTTGGATGATAGAGGCTGGCCACTTGATGTCAAGCATGGAACCGAAACCACAACGTATGAAAACGTGTTCCTTTCTCAAGTGGGTGTCGAGGCAAGAACAGAAGGGCTAACGCAAGAGCAACATACACTAGGATAGTATTAGCATGAGAGTGTTGTGCTTAGATTATGAGTAGGACGCCATGGTCAATCTCCATTGGTGGAGGTTGAATCTTAGTGACGTGGTGAGAAGTGTACTCCTATTGAGGAACACGAGGTAAAGGGTTATCCCTAGCATAACCATCTTGCAGTGGTCCAACACACCCTCTGAGTACACTTGGAGCGAGTGCTCGTGGTAATGTTTGTGGAGAATGTGGGAGATGTAAATAATACGGACGAACAGCAATGTGGTGTTTCGCTTCGAAATGTTTTGTAAAGTAATCTGCAAGATTTTCTTTGCCAGGATACCAATGAACGTCAAACAATTTGCGTTGAACTTGATCTGTAACCCAGAAAAATCTCATTTCCATTGAACGAGATCGTTGTTTTTTGATAGAGTCATTTGCTATGCCTGTTGCTGTTGCATTATCACAATGGACAGGTGTTGCAGGTTGTGGATGACCTAGTTCTTCAAGGATGAGGCGGAATATTTTTCCTTCCCGACAGTTTACGAACAGGGCACCTAATTCAGCTTCGGCAGCTGAAGATACGACGAATTTTAGAACAGAGCAAGCTACATGGATGGCTCCATTCAGTTGAATTGGGTTGTTATTGATTGGGTCGGAGCCAAGGAAAAAGAATCCAGCAACTCGGCTTCGGCCATTGGGTTCATTGAGATATGATGCATCAGAATGGACGTTGAGGATCATGTCGGAGGCACGATAACAGACTCTTGCAACTGGATGGGTTGCGAGATAGTCTAGGATTTGGGTGATGTGATGTTCAGTAGTTTCTGTAGCTTTTGCTTGTGTCATGGCAGTCGAGCTGAGGGCAACTAGGACAGTGTTGTCAATGGCTCGAGCATAGAATAGGACACTACCAAGGACTTGCTGGACACGAAGGACACGTTCTTTTGGAAGGAGGGGAGTATTATCGTCTGGTAGGGGGTTTTGAGAAGCTTTTCCATATTGACGGGGCGGCGGTTTTTGCGGAGTGTGGGTTGGACGGCGTGGAGTGGGGTGTTTGAGACGTTTGAGGAGTTGTGGAATATATTTGGGCATGGAGATAAATAAAGTTCGCTCATCGTAGTTCCAATCAAGGGAGATTCCAGCATAAAGGGAGCCTGTCCAATCTGTAGAGACGGTGTATTCTTGCTGTAGATGTGATAAGAGATGTTCCGCATGTTCTCGGCCAACATATTTGACCCCGAAGTCATCAACGATGAGGCTGAATTGTATCGGACGAGTCCAATGTTTCCATAGACCTGGAGTGTGGGGAACTTCAAAATATCCTGCCGGGGCAAGACGTTGTCGTAGGAGCTTATTGGCTAGGGCTCCACTCTGAGGCAGGCCATAGATACAGCGGCGGCATTCAAAATAAATAAATCCATTCTTCGCCTTCTCTTTCAGGTTGTATTGTTCTACGGTATGGTCAGGAAAGATGTC
The DNA here is from genome assembly GCA_030544225.1 of Skeletonema marinoi. Classification (NCBI taxonomy): domain Eukaryota; phylum Bacillariophyta; class Thalassiosirophyceae; order Thalassiosirales; family Thalassiosiraceae; genus Skeletonema; species Skeletonema marinoi. The sequence continues at coordinate 1,982,119 of CM060497.1, forward strand.
GAGTGGCATTTTCATGTACTCATACCGATTGAGTGGCGCTGTCAAAACGAAACTCTTGATGTCAAAGCAAGCATATTTTGCATCAGGGGTGCTGAGGACACTATTCCAAAGGATTTTAGTGGTGACGAGATCGGCAGTGCGTGTCGTGACATCTTCTGGTGTTTGAATGAGATTTCCACCAGCTGTGATGCGTACTCTATACGGATCTTCTTTCTGAGGACGATAGTCAACTACAATTCGTGCATAAGTAATAACACGATCGTTTGGAATAGCAGAAATTTCATCGTGGGACATCACATGTAAGGCATCGGTGCCTTTTTCTCCTGTCAAGTCATCGCCTTGACAGAGATTACCAACTTCTTTGCCTAACGCTCTGGACCATCTTGGTTTCGTGACCGGATCCTTCATAAGTTTTCTCATGGAAGTGATTGCTTCGCCTGTTACAGGGTGGATGACTGGAGCCGCAAAATGTTGGAGATCTGGAAGTACTTTTTGTTGCAGAGGAGCACGTTCTAATGAGCGTGGTTGCCATATCGTAGGATCATTGTAGTAGACTTGTTCAGTGACAATATTGATGGCATGGTTGATGACAACTCTTGGAGTTGCTACTGTGATAGGGCCCGGAGGAGGTTCTTCACAGACTGCTGCTAATTGTTGTTGGAGACGCGGTGATCGACGGGGGAGAGTAGGAGGAGTTGGTGAAGTCATGGGTGGGACCGTACCGGGAGTGTTAGCGCGGGTGATACGACGGTGAGTGCGTGGTGCTTTTTTATGGACTCTTGGATGCGTTGGATTTGTGGAAGTAGTGACGGGTGGTGTCGAAGACACCCTCTGAAGTGGGGTTGGTTGGTTGTGTAGGAAGAGCTCATCTTCGAGAACTCTTTCATCCACTATGGAGGAAAGATCTGCCAGGGTCATGGTACTAATATTAGTTGATTGTTGGACTGGAGGTTGCACCACCCTCTGAAGTGATGGTGAAACTGATGGAGACATGTCCACCCTCTGTTGTGCTGGTTCGTTGGAGGAGGGTTGAGGATGTTGATACTCATGAAACAGAGGTTGGAGGACTTGTCGACGTTGTCGATTCTGAAGTTTACGAAGTATGCATTGGAGTTCTTTTGCGATGGCCATGGCATGTTGTGGTTGACATGATACAAATACTGAGCTGTATAGATCTCTTTGAACTTGCTATACGACTTCTTATGTTTCGGTAGACTTTTGAAGAGTGCTTTCGCTTTACTGAACTCGGCGGAAGCATGGATGGTCCGACTGGTTTGATGCCACTTCTGCTTGTTTGTAAAGGGTTCATCCATCAAGACAGCAAGGAGAATCGCTCTATCCACGCGTTGGAAATATTTCTTGATGTGTTCCTTCATGATGTGTTCCTTCACGTCCCATGGAGCTGAAAAAGGTTGTTTGAAGAGTTGGCAATCGTCTTCAGCCACTTCATCCCATTCATCCAACAGACTTCTGATGAGTTCTCGGGCATCGAATGACGCTGGCCATGAGAAATAATACAATTTATTGTATTGGTACGGATTCTTATTTATGGGGAGATAGAGTATCTTAGGGGTATACTAAGGATATGTATGATTGATGTCGTCGTCGATGACGAACTTGCTTCCAGAAGATATTTGGGAAACAATCTTTGGAGCAACAAACACTCGTGCACATGGGGATGCATGAGCTTACAACGTTAAAATAAAGTGTATGGAACACCTATCCGAGTTAAAGCAGGTAAGTCAACCTCTTTAATTGATTGCTTAACTACCAGTCACGAATTGTAAAATTCGTCAGATCAACTAGTCTCGTTACTTTACTTCAACCTTTTTGGTTGGGTTTAGAGCGAAACTGACAATCATCCACATTCCGACCGCTGGTCCGTCTTGTCTGATGGTTGACGATCAAGTTCACCGCCATTTCCAATAGAACGACCGCTGGTCCTAGTAAATCGGAGTTTGGACAAGATCTGATTCGACCGCTGGTCCATGAAGATATAGGATTTTGTGCACCCATTAGACCGGGAGGTGCAACATCTTGTGGCGTGAACCACGGCTCGCTGGGCCTAGGGACCTTAGTCCGAAACCTGTGGATGACCAATTGATACATCAAACAACATTAATCATGAATATATTCTGGCTAACTTCGATGCTTTATTTGGCAGTTCAAAATCTTTCCACAGCAACGCTATTGCAAAACATGACCACTGCACGCAAAACTCGATCAAGCGATCTCTTCACTCAACGCAAGAACCATTTTCTTAATGTGTGGATGGAAGGAGACTCCTTTGTCAAAGATGCGATGGCTGCGATGAACATCACCAACTACATGGATATGGTGAGGTTACTCGAAGACCAGAACCTGGTCAACTCCATCAAGAATCGGAAAGCTGATGGAACGGAGGAGGATATTTCTGCGGAGAAAGCAGCGAAATTTCGGTGCTGCCTATCATTTGCTAATCACCTTCAAATGCGAGAGGGACCTATCACTGATGGATTGGTTGATATTACTCAGGCAAGTGCGGACGACTTTACCAACTTCTACATCATGAACATTCCCTTCGTTACCTACGATGATGCAGCGGCAACCGAGCGGAAGGCAAAGAGAGAGTTTCAGGAGGCGAAGAACGCGGCTGCTTTAGCTCAGGCAACTGTCCAACCCGGTACTCAAGGCGTTCCTTCCGTCGGTGCGACAGCGAACTCCCAAACTAGTACCACTTCCACTGCGAACTCCCGTGAGCTTGAGGCCTTTCGCAAGAATATCAAGATGGACGCTAGTACCTATCCTATCCTTGCCGACGATGCTGCGTGGCATGCTTTTGTCCAAGAGTGGACGGCACTTTGTGTTCTCTATGAAATCAAGAATGTGTTGGATCCCAACTATGTCCCACCTCTTGACAAGATTGACCTCTTCAAAGCGCATCAATCGTTTTTGATGACTGTCATGATGGCAAAGATCAAGACGACTAGGGGGAAGGAAATTGTACGTAATCATGTTGCCAATAATGATGCTCAAGCTGCTTGGAAGGATCTTGTTGAGTACTACCGTGGACCTGGGTCTATTCTATCCAAGCAACGTGGAGATGATCTTTACGCCAAGCTCAACACTGCTATTCCAGGAGATAAGCTCGTCCATCTTACCAATGAAATATCCGAATGGGAGAAGGATTATGCCGAGTTTCTTGAGGTGACGAAGAAGACGATTTCTCCAGACGAAAAGCTACGTTGGTTTGAACGTTTTGTGGGTGAGGTATCTGCACTGAAGTCGGTGTCAACAATGCATTCAATGATTGCTTCTGTCAATCAATCCAACCGTCTTACTACAGTCACTAATCCTGAAGCCACTATCAACCTCTACAAGAGTCGTGCTGAGGAACTTGACATCGAGTGGAAGAAGAAGGCCGTCAAGCAGCGTCGCAGGATTGTGAATGAACTATCTCTCGTTACTCATGGCACTGCTCATGCTCCTGGAAGTTTTTATCAAGTCAATGTTTCTCAGCTCATTGATGCATCCATGTCTGACGATCACTGGTATACTGTCTATCTTGCCAGTCAAGGAGAGGTACCTTCCAATCGTCTTTCCAATCGTCTACCAAAGCGTGTGTGGGATTCACTGACGAAGGAGGAGCAACAGATCTGGGATTCTTTATCACCGTCAACCAAGGGTATTATCATCAATTGCCGTCTTCAGTCACCTGCTCCCATCAGGCCCATGAATCGTCGCCGAGGACCACCATCCAACTTCCGCCGCGAGCGCCGCAACAATCCTAACTCTGAAGGACGTGACCGCAAGTCTCCCATTGCTCAGAGTGCTAGCATTAACGCCACTGAGACATTGCCACCTGTAGATGAGGATGCAGATGTTCAGGACGATGATACCCATCTTGTTGCCAACCTTGCTGCTCTTACTGATCGATTGGACATGCCTACAGACGATTGGACTGATGAGGAATGGAATAGTGATCTGCTTATCAACAGCCTTCGACGTGACGATTTCATTGATGTCAATCAGACCAGCCAGCTTCCTCCGTTCTCTATGGAGAGATTCATGTCTCAGCCCGATAGCCCTGCGTTGAAGACACCTGAACAGGAGAATACAGATGTCTTGGAAGCTCGTCATGCAGAGATCGCCGATACTGATGGAGACTTTGCCGATGACGACGATGGGGGATCCAGCGTTGTATCCAACCTTCTCGGCTCATGGAATGATATTAGGGATGCTGTCTATTCTACTTTTGTCACTGAAAGGAATGTTGCAGATGATACGAGGGTACATGACTTTGAAAGGACTACATACTCTGTCTCAGCACACCGTCGCAGTAATACATTGGCGTTAGTGGATCGTGGAGCCAATGGTGGCGTTGGAGGTGGTGGTGATGATGTCAAAGTTATATCTACTATTCCTAATTCGGGGATTGACATTCAAGGGATTGATAATCACACTCTTCAAAGCGTGCAGTTGGGATCTGTGGGTGGTGTTGCTAAGACACAACGAGGCGAGGTCATTCTCATCTTTCATCAATATGCTCTTTTGGGACGTGGTAGAACTATTCACTCGGCAATCCAGCTTGAGAACTTCGGTAATGATGTAAGTGATACTGCGATAGCTTTTGGTGGACAACAGCGAATCCTTACTCCTACGGGCTACTCCATCCCGCTTGATATCTGCAATGGTTTGGCATGCTTGAGGACTCGTCCTTTTACTGATGATGAATGGGCTACGTTACCTCATGTAGAGATGACACGCAACACTCACTGGAACCCACGTGTTCATGACGCCAACGCTATGGATAATCCTGATTGGAATGCGAACCAGCCTGATGAGCCTCTACCAAATGAACCAAATTTCAATGCTTTTGGGGAGTACATGCATCGCACTGAAGTCGCCATGGCTGATAGGGGGACCGTTGTTGGTAATATTGCACGAGTTGCGCTGGTGGATCGCGGAGCCAATGGTGGCATTGCTGGACAAAGTATTGTCCCTCTCAATCTTCCGTCACACCCTCCTACCATCGATATTCAAGTCACCGACGCTCAGCTTCATGCCGCTCGTGATGTTCATGCTCACCACCGTCTTTATTCTATGGTCGAGGCGTATGCTCCTTTGATGATTGGACACCATGCTCAAGTCCACGAACGCCGGGAACGCCCTGCTGATTTGGAATCTTACCGTCGCTTCTTCCTCAATGCACCTCGTGAGGTCATTCAACACACCTTCGCTGCTACTACTCAGTACTACCGCGCCATTCCTGCGACCAATCACATTCTGGACACGCGTCGTTCACATTATCCTGCCGCGAATTCACCACGTCGTCATGAGCTGGTTGCTGTTGACACTTTGTTCTTCGACGTCGAGGCTATAGGGGGGAGTCGTTGCTGCCAGTTTTATATTGGTCGGAGTAGTTTTTACATGGCCATTCATGGCATGCGCACAGATGGGGAGTTTGTAAATACTCTTGAAGATGAGATTCGATTTCGTGGTGCAATGGATGGACTCATTAGTGATAGAGCTCAGTCTGAAATCAGCCGCAGGGTGAAGGACATCCTTCGCAATCTCTTCATTCGAGATTGGCAATCTGAACCTCATCATCAGAATCAAAACATCGCTGAAAGATACATTCAAGTAGTGAAGAGAGATGCAAATTGGATCAGGAACAGAACTGGTGCACCTCCTGAGTTTATTCTGATGATTCTGCAGTACATTTGCTTCATTTGGAATCGAACTGCGAGGAGAAGTTTGGGTTGGCGAACTCCATGCGAAGCTCTTACTGGCCAAACACCTGACATCAGTATGCTCTTGCACTTCCACTTCTGGCAACGTGTCTACATCAGCGATTATCGTGAGCCTGGTACAGGATTTCCATCGCAGTCCAATGAAATCTTATGCTACTTCGTAGGTTTCTCTGAGACTGTGGGACACAGCATGACCTTTAAGGTCTATAATCCAACCACCGGAGCCGTCTTACACCGTTCTCGTCTTCGTGCCGCTACTCCTGATGATTCCAACCATCCTTCGAATCCTCCACCTGATACTGACGATGATCCCAACGCTGAAGGTGGTAGCTCTTCTCCTGACAATGGTGCTTCCTCTAATGACGAAAATCATCCTACTGCTCCTACTCCAAGGAACAATTCCGACGCTTCGTCAAGTCCCGATGGTACTGCACCTTCTCGTACACCTGCGGGTTCTTCTACTCCTGGAACCAATGTACAGCGAGCATCTGAACTGAAACCTGAGGATCTTCTGGGGAGAACTGTCCTGAAGAAACGGGGAGAAGATGGTACCCGACTTCGTGCAAAGATTGTTGATCTTGTCGAGCAGTTTGAGGGGGAGCGTGATTCTCATCCAGACCGTGTCAAGTTTAGATGCAAGGTTGGTGACAAGGAATTTGAGGAACTACTTGGTTACAATGAGATGTGTGAACTCATCGAGGATCAAATTGCTGAAGAAGACGGTACTTGGAGATTCATTCGGATTGCTGGTCACACCGTGCCAAAGAAACGTAGCCAGACACCCAAGGTACTTGTGGAATGGGAATCGGGAGAGATCACGCTAGAGGCTACTCACACATTCGCCAAAACGAATAAACACGAGTGGATTGTTGCTGAGTACGCCAGAGATAATGGTCTTCTCGACGAATGGGATGAAATCTGGCCTAGCTTGAAGTTGAAACAGAAGGCAAAGAATGCAAAGAAGCTCATCCGTCAAATCAATCAGACGAAGCGTATGTCTTACAAGACAGCACCTGTGTACATGTTTGGATTTGAGGTGCCACGTAACCATGAGCAGGCAGTCAGGATCGACCGCGAGAATGGCAATCGACGCTGGCAGGATTCCGAGGAGCTTGAAGTGAAGCAATTGAAGGACTACAATACTTTCATTGATAAGGGTCACAAGTCGAGGAATAGACCTCCTGAGGGTTACAAGAAGATCACTCTCCACTTTGTCTACGCAGTCAAGCACGATGGACGGCACAAGAGTCGAATTGTCGCAGGTGGACACCTCACCGATGCACCAGTTGAAAGTGTTTACTCTGGAGTTGTTTCTCTCCGTGGAGTTAGGTTCACCGTCTTCCTTGCCGAGTTGAATGATCTTCAGGTTTACCAAACTGATGTTGGCAATGCTTATCTCGAGGCAAAGACGAAGGAGAAGGTATACGTCATTGCAGGACCTGAGTTCCGACAGTTGGAAGGTCACATCCTCGTTATCTACAAAGCTTTGTATGGGCTCAAGAGTTCTGGACTGCGTTGGTATGAACGATTTGCGGATGTCCTTCGTGATATGGGATTTACTCCATGTCCTGCCGAGCCTGAGATTTGGATGAGAGCTTGCAACGCGGATGGAACAGTCATTAAAGACGGTATATCCAAGTCTGTACCACTTGATGACAAGAAGTCATTCTTTGACCCTCCCGAGCGCGTTGATGATGGATCCTACTACGAATACATTGCTGTCTACTGCGATGACCTGACCATAGCATCAAAGGATCCCAAGGGTAGCATTACTGACATACTTGAGAAGAAGTATCACTTCAAGCTGAAGGGAACAGCACCTTTGAATTATCTTCTTGGATGTGATTACTACCGCGAAGGCAAGGTACTCTGCGCTGCACCCAAACGTTACATTGAAAAGATGGAGACTACTTACATGCAACTCTTCGGGGAGAAGCCTTCGCAGAAGATGAGGTCACCGCTGGAAAAGGGAGACAACCCTGAGTTAGATACCACCGACTTCCTTGACGAGAAGAATACCAAGATATACCAGTCAATGGTCGGTGCAGCTCAATGGATTATCTCTCTTGGTCGATTTGATATTGCTGTTCACGTCATGAGTCTCTCGAGCTTCCGTTCGCAACCTCGGAAAGGACATCTTGAAAGGATGAAGAGAGTCTACGGTTACTTATCCAAGATGAAGCATGCTGCTATTCGTTTCAGAACTGACATGCCTGATGTCTCTGATCAAGTATTCCTGGATTACGATTGGTCCAATTCGCCATATGCAGGTGCTCGTGAGGAACTACCGAAGAACCTTCCAACTGCTAGAGGAAAGCCTGTCCTTATGACTTCGTTCGTGGATGCCAACTTGATGCACGATATGCTCAGTGGAAAATCAGTTACGGGAGTTCTCCATTTCTTCAACAAGACACCCATTGATTGGTTCACAAAGAAGCAGAACACTGTCGAGACCGCTACTTTTGGATCTGAGAACAATGCTGCGAGAAAAGCTGTAGAGCAGATCAAGGCGAACAAACTCACGTTGATGCAATTAGGGGTACCTTTGCAAGGAGCGCCAATCTTGCTCGGTGATAACAAATCAGTTGTCGATAGTGATACACAACCACACGGTAAACTTCACAAGAGACACTTGATGCTTTCTTACCACTTTGTGCGTGAGAATATTGCCGCTGGAGTACTGAGATTTGCTTTCATTCGTGGACCAACCAATCCTGCGGATATGCTAAGTAAGCATTGGGCTTATAGTGCTGTGTGGCCGTTGATGAGGCCTATATTGTTTTGGAGCGGAGATACAATGGATATATTGAATCAGGATAAGGACGTGGAAAGAGAATCGTAGGGGAGTGAGAAATAATACAATTTATTGTATTGGTACGGATTCTTATTTATGGGGAGATAGAGTATCTTAGGGGTATACTAAGGATATGTATGATTGATGTCGTCGTCGATGACGAACTTGCTTCCAGAAGATATTTGGGAAACAATCTTTGGAGCAACAAACACTCGTGCACATGGGGATGCATGAGCTTACAACGTTAAAATAAAGTGTATGGAACACCTATCCGAGTTAAAGCAGGTAAGTCAACCTCTTTAATTGATTGCTTAACTACCAGTCACGAATTGTAAAATTCGTCAGGCCATACGGGGATATCCGTCCATGTTGCCATGGTGTGGAATGAATCGGGGAGAAGATGACCTGGGATGACCTGGAGCAGAACGTTTCGCAACGCCGTTTCTACATTCTGGATGACGGCATGGAGGAGAAGGGTAGTTTCTTGTGGCGTGTAGGCACGGATGCGGTCTTGATCCTGTCCTAAACGTGTCTCATTCTGTTCAGGGAGGATGCTCGGAGGTGCTGGAAACACATACGGCGCCCCAAATAGGTCGGAATATTGTTGGTCCGGCAGGATGCTCGGAGGTGCTGGAAACACATACGGCGCCCCAAATAGGTCGGAATATTGTTGGTCCGGCAGAATCATGGCCAAGAAAAGACGGCCTCCATCACTGCATGGGAGTGTGGTGACGCCTTTGATCAGATGATCAATTAATTGAAGAAGATAGCGGAAGGTAGGGACAGATGTTGGTCCTAGGACGGGGGCTCCTTTGAGGGCTACCACAGATGTTGGTCCTAGGACGGGGGCTCCTTTGAGGGCTTTTGCTACGTGGTCGACGGAAACAAAAACAGCTGGAGGAGCGAAGGTGGTAGGATCTCCAGAGGCGGAGGACCTGTAACGGCTGCGGTGGATGAGGCATCAGCGGCCATAGTGGTTGGCGGTGTTGCAGGGATGACCGAAAATGGGTTTGAAGATGCAGCAGCAGATGGTGTTGCAAAAGTGTTGTCCATCTTGTTGATGGGTGTTGCAGCGATGGTGCGGAAATGAGCAGGTAGGGAAGAGGATCGTCCCTAGGTGCTTGGAAGTACTAAGCACAACTGTCGAGGCAAGAACAGAAGGGCTAACGCAAGAGCAACATACACTAGGATAGTATTAGCATGAGAGTGTTGTGCTTAGATTATGAGTAGGACGCCATGGTCAATCTCCATTGGTGGAGGTTGAATCTTAGTGACGTGGTGAGAAGTGTACTCCTATTGAGGAACACGAGGTAAAGGGTTATCCCTAGCATAACCATCTTGCAGTGGTCCAACAGTGGGTGCAGTGCAATGCATTGAGAAGTGTGATTATATTTTTTATGATAAAATCAAGGTGCCACGTGAGGAGGAATATGACATATTGTGTGACGAAGATGGAACGTATTTAGGGGACTGCGAAAATGAGGTTGGTACGGAAGGCAGGGCGAAAAGATCCGCAGCAGTTGCTGGCCGAAAGAGAATCAGAAACGCCATGAACAACACGAGAAGATAGAGAAGAAAGTTCGTGCTGGTAGTAATTGTGTAAGACGAATATTATATGTTGACTTAGACTCATGTTTGCACCTTATTGTTGATTTTGTTGTCATTGCTGAGGTTGCCGCATCCACATCATTCTGTAAGATACATCATGTCATTCCTTTGCTGCATGCACGCATGCTGGTTATTGTCCATTATCCCGAATGGACAATAACGGGCAAGAAAGGATAAAGGGGGCTACCCCCTTTTTGAGTGCCAACTGGAGTGGAGTCCCATCTGAAAAACTGCCCGCAAAAGACCCGCACAGGCACTGCGGACAGGCCGGGTTCTAGCCCAGAAAAGAACAAAGAACATCTATGATGATGGCAAGGCCCTACAGCAGCCCAACTACCACGTAGCCTAAGTTACGCGTGTAGAAAATAAACTAAGACCCTCTCTCAAGCTGGGAAATTAGGAATGATAGACCTTACTAACGCATCCCACTTTTCCTCTCATCCCTTGGTTTCCCCTATTCTGCTTCTGTAGTGCGATTTTATCACATTTTAGTTAGTGAATTTAACTAGAGAGCAGCCCAAATGGCCATATTTAAATTTAGGGGAGTTGATTAATATGCATTTCCAATGAGACTATCTTTTAGGCGACTATAATGGGAAGACTATAAGTATGTTTTTCATGCCGAAATTCCATTTTCCCGCTGAGATATGCATGTGTTTGCGCACAGTGGGTCGTGCTAGCCAAATTTGGCTAGACAAAAAACCTTAAAGCTAGTGGTACAGTTATATGCATATCTCGGCGAGAATATACACTCTCACCACGAGAAAATCACAGAATATACTCGCATAATAGTCACCAAAAGGATAGTACCTCGGTCTAGGTCTATAATTCATCTCCCCAAAATTTAATTTTGGCCATTAGAGCTGCTCTCTAACTAAAATCACTAACTAAAATGTGATAAAATCGCACTACAGCAGCAGAATTGGGAAAACGGCGATGAGAGTGCTTAGCCCACTGGGCGTGCCCACGTTAGTAAGGTCTATCGCTACCTCTAGACACACTAACAACAATTGGAGTCTTCATAAGCCGAGGAGGCCCTGTATATAATAGCATGATGGGCTAAACTGAAGGCACTTACATCGCTCAATCAAACAACAACGATGTATCTGTCTTCCGCAGCATCAGAGGTGGTGGCGTCGGCACTACAGAAGATTGCCTCGCGAAGTTTAACCTCATCATCCGCCGCTTCACAGAAGAAGCAGCGCATAATCATTCTCGGCGGTGGAATCGCTGGTTTGAGCACGGCACGATATCTCCTCGGCCACACGCAGCAACATCGGAGTGTCAAAATCACGCTCATCGACCGCAACATCGTCGTTACTAATAACAACACACTGCCATCGTCAACCTATGAAGAACAGCAAACTGAATATCCGCACTTCTCCACGCCGTCTCGACGAAATGGCAATGTGCTCTGCCCCTCGCTAACAATTCCATGGACAACTCGATCACTCTTCAACGAAGCCATCAAGCCGGCCATCAAATCGGTATTTGCGTTCAATAAGAATCAAGCTGATCGACCAGCAATAACATTCGATTGGAAATCTCTCATGTCCGACCGTAGCATGTACTCCTTCGCCACGCACTACCTTCTTCAAAAAATGATATACAGACCACCAAAACAGCATCAATGCAATAAATCGATATTGCAGTACAACATGGAGTGTCTTGATGATCCATGTGATGCTTTAGTGCAGAGTATAAACTATGGGCGATTTGCACAAGGGACACAACTCGTAGATGGCAAAGTAGTTGAGGGTGACTCATCAGGAGATGTTGGATTGTTCTGCCGGGGGTTGTTGAGAGGATTGCAGTGTGAATATGATGATAGGTTCGTGGTAAGATCGGAAGAGAGTGTAGACAGCCTCGTATTGACTGAAGATCATCATGCTAGTAATGATAATGAACAGCAACGTCAAGATTCAGTCAGTGCAGTCGTAACTGTCGACCAAAATGGAATCAAGACAACAATACATGCAGATCAATTTGTGATTGCCATGGGGAATGAATCGAGACCATTATGCAACACCATACAAGTACCTTGTCCAATCTATCCGGTCAAGGGACATTTGGTTACCATAAGCTCCTCTGTCGATTGCATCTACAATATTACACTTCCCAATGGAATCGGTTATGCAGCTCCAATGGATCACAAAGTAAACGGACGTCGACTGTATCGATTATCGGGATTTGTGGACTTTACACCAAATAAAGAACCTGATCAACATCGAATTGATGCACTCGTTAACGCAGCCAAGGTTTATCTTGATGATGTGGAAGTAATCGATGCAAGTGCATGTCATCGACCATTTAGTGCAGACGATCGTCCTATTATCGGACCGGCAGCTAAGTTTGGCAATGTATATCTTTGCACTGGATTTGGGAGTAGAGGGTGGAGCGTTGGGTTGGGAAGTGGATCGTTACTGGCTAATTTGATACTTGGATTGCCTTGCGATATTGATCTAGAGCCGTATCTACCACGTCGGTTTGGGGCGAGGTATTTTTGAAAAGAGCTCGCTAAGTCATCGAAAAGTAAGTCCCGTATACCATGAATGAGAAGAGACTAGTACAAATCTATAATGGAGGAGGGGCGAAGTGCAATTATCGAGAATGACCGTGACACTGCCACAACACCCTCATCTTCGATAATTGCGTTGGTCGGCACAGCAATTATCGTAAAGGGGGCTGACTTGGTGGGCTGTCGATTTTGGTCATCCTTAGTGGTGCGATTATCGATATTTCGATAATCGGTCTAACAGATCGAATCGACGCTGTTGTCGAGCACCAAATCGCCGCAAAGGCTTCCGATCCACTCACAACTCTATTGAGGGGAATGGAATGGTGGTTTGGGTGGGTTCCCAATAAGGGAGCCCAGTCCAAAGTCAAACGTGCCGTTTTCGCCGAGTGAAAATTACTCGACTTGTCGTCAACGTACTAAAGTAAGACCTCTGGAAGAATCTAGAGATTATGCTCTTTCCAATGGTATCATTGGTTGAATCATTTGAGCAACTATTGAGAATCTTGAAAAATTGACCTCATTCTTTTCGCGCTAGCAAAGTTGGCTGTCGCATCAAATATATACCCATGATTGACGAATGACAAGGAACATCCAACATCTGTCGCTACTCCGACTGCAAAAGACACAAAATTGAATGATGTCACCCAATTCCATCTTCCACGGAACGCAAAGCACATCACCAACCAAGTGCAGTGTGTCTGAGTTGAGTTGATGCAACTACATACTTATGTATGACCACAACAAGCACAATATCTGAAGACGACAGCGCTATCACCAAAGATGAATGAAGAATGGGACGAACTATCTCCGCTCTCGGATAGTAAGAGAGGCGGCGGCGGCAATCTCCTCCTTCAAAAGACATCAAGTAGGGACGACTCGCCGCCATCGCCGTCCATCAACACAAGAAGAGGTTCCGTGACCACCACCATAACGAAGAATAACAATCTCTCGCAGACTCTCCGCAGGCACAACACGAACAGCAGTGGTCGTATCCTCCTTTCACCAATTAATCATATCCCTCGTAATGATTTAAGTCTCTCTACCTTAAGTAGCTCTTCTGCCTCTGGCATCGTCTCATCATCCCAATCGAAGAGAACAAAGCCGACCAACAAGTTGAGACACGGGATGGAGTCATCTCCAGCTATATCTTGCCAGTCATCTAATCAGCGTTGTTCTGCCTCCTACCGAATGTTTCAAAGATGCAGTTCGGGTAGTTCTGATCTTAGCACCATATCGTGCGGTGCGGCGGTGGCTAGTTATATGAAGTGTGCGTTTGATCAATGCTGAGTTGTTATATGGAGTGGAGGAGAAGCGCAGAGAGAGAGAGAGAGAGAGTCTAGAAGCTATGTATTGGGGGTGTGCACTGAACGCTAGACTATGGCTTGTATAGAATTTTGTAGAGACGGTGTTGTAATTATTGCTAAAATTGTGTTGTAGTAAGTTGGAATATTCATATGTTACAATCGTCTACCACTTTTAATCACGATGGTTTAAGAATTTGATGTCTTCCCTTATCTCAACACCGTTCAAGTCGGTCAAGACAAGTTGATGTTGATGTCAAAATATCTTGATCTTGCGCAGCTTTGTCAACACATGACGACACGAACTTTGTTCCTCCTGTTTTTGATTGACTTTTTGTGTCAAAGTGTTTAGCAATATCATGTGTATTGTAGGAGGAGAGTTTGCTTGTCCTTACTGCGGCGGTGCAAAGATAGATGACACCAAAGAGAGCTGAACATGGTGTGGTAAAAGCAAAGTCTGTTTTATCTAATCTCTAGATCTATAGTATTATGTATTTCTCTGCGCATATCATTTCTTTCTAAATATCAGCACCAAAACGCTGAAGCATCGTGCGCACAAACAAGTATTTATCCCCTGTAGTCTTCATTATTCCCCTTGAAGACTTGTCAAACAACTTCCAATCTTCGTTTACCTCATTCATTGGCTTCCTCGTCCCCATCACAATCAGCGAACCAGCACTTCTTCCCTTTCTTTCCGCATCTCTGTCCTTCCGAGGTACAGGTTCCATCTGCGGGTGACCCTTCATCGCAGATGTTCGCGGTGAGAGGTCTGTGCTTGGTACAGACGTACTTGGCGGTAGCCGAGGCAGTTCCAACACTTTCACTTACACCTCCTTTATCTGCTTTGCCCTTCTTCCCTTTACCCTTTCCTCCCTCATTTCCATCATCATCTTCACTCGGCTTCTCAGTACTCTGATTCAACTCCTGAAGCTCCTTCTCCATCATGTCAGCTGCGGCATCCTTCGCTGCATAAACAATAGTACCTTGCACATCATCGTGCTTGCTCTTGCCTGGGGAAGCAACAAGACCTTGAATGGAAGGATTTGGTCGTACTGAAATGACCAAGTCATCAGTGTCATCCCATGAACCAGACGTGCATGAATTCACGCCGGCAGAACCAGAACCATACATCAAGTTCACACGCACTGCTTGGGTTGATCCTTGGGGCAACACGAACTCTTTTGTCACAGTTTGCAATCCTGGACCTGGGCACACTTGACGAAGCCCAATCTGAGTCCATGCAGGTTGATTGGCGTTAGCCGCATAGTAAAAGTCGATTCTGTCGGAGGTTCCACTACCCCAGCACCAAATAGTCGCAGTAATTGTCACGAGGTCACCTTCAGTCAAGTCACCACCGGATTCCTTCGACACAACAATCTTGTCAATAGACTCGTCACTATGATACGATCCAGCGGAACCGTCGGTACAAGTGTTCAAGGTGTTGGGTTGATTGGGTTCCGCACCATTGTTGATATTTGCTCTACCATTGAGGAGACCACCTGAGTCGCAAGACGAAGCAAAAGAGCATTTCGGAGCACCAAGCCCTGCGTCGTAAGAAGCTACTCCACCTGGACTAGGAGGTGGACCGTCATTGGCATCAGTAGGCATTGGAGTTGGTACTGGAGTTGGTACTGGAGTGGGTGGTTGAGTTGGCGCTGGAGTAGGGGAAGGAGTGAAATTGGGGTTTTCCTTCACGGTGAAGATCAAATCATCGTGATCATCGTAGCCTCCACTAGAACAAGTGCTTGCAGAACCACCCCAACGAAAGTTGACACGGATGGACTGATTGGTGCCTTTTGGAACATCGAATGCTTGCACAATTGTTTGTGCTCCACCACCGGGGCAAGTGATTGAATCCAAAGGTTCCCAGTCAGGACTAGAGGCGTCTTTCGTGAGGTAGATATCCGCTGTGTCAGATGCACCTGAACCCCAGCACCAAAGCTTCACAGTCACATAAGCACGACCACCCTCAGTAATAAAGTCACCAGAAGGAACTGGAACTCCTGCTTCAATATCACCAGCAGTGACGGTAATCTGATCGATTGATTCATCACTGTGATAACTTCCATAGTTACCGTCATTACAGGTGTTTCCATTATTGTTGGTATTCGAACGGTTGGGTTCATTACCATTGCTGATAGTTCCCCTACCATTGAGGAGACCTAGCGAATCACACGAAGAACCCATATTGGCACATTTAGGAACGCCATAACTTGGATCGAAGATGGCTCCTTGTGCTACCGCACCGCCTCCAGTAGTAGGAGCTGGAGTTACAGGAGCAGTTGGTGGGGCAGTTGGCTGCAATACAAGTAAAAGATACGAACAAAATGAGTTGGTTAGAAAAAGAATCACAGCTGGACAAACAACACATTGATCTAGATACGTCGTAGCTTACCGGAGCTGTCGGAGGGTTCGTTGGAGGCGCAGTAGGAACTGGAGTTGGTGGTGCAGTAGGAACTGGAGTTGGTGGTGCAGTCGGAGGCGCAGTAGGAACTGGTGTTGGTGGTGCAGTCGGAGGCGCAGAAGGAACTGGAGTTGGTGGTACAGTTGGTAGTGCAGTAGGAACTGGAGTTGGTGGTGCAGTTGGTGGCGCAGTAGGAGGAGGAGTGCTTCCATTCGTGGGAGGATTCGTTGGAGGGGCAGAAGGTGGAGGAGTGCTTCCAGTAGTAGGAGGATTCGTTGGAGGGGCAGAAGGTGGAGGAGTGCTTCCAGTAGTAGGAGGATTCGTTGGAGGGGCAGAAGGTGGAGGAGTGCTTCCACATGTTCCGAATGTTGTCTTTTCTACATCAGCAAACTCTCCACCAGATGCTTTCACAGCGGTACCAAACTTTACGAGGTAACTTCCTGTACCATAACCGCAACAAATGCCGTCACCATATGAGTCCTGATAATAATGAAAACAGTCACGAAGTTAGCAATTGATTCTTTTGAAATGAGCGAATGAACACTTGCACAAAGTAACTTACGTTGATTTGGAACTCGTACCGTCCATCATTGGCGCAGACATTTGACGAAAATGGAGTATTGGCGCTACCGTAAGGGCCACCCTCCAAAATCACGCCGCCAGACCCGCATTTATCAGTTAACGTCCATGTTGTTTCACCAGAATAATTGTCTGTTTGGATTTGTACCTCCATCATCTCTTGTGCGCCTGGGCAAGAAGCAATAGTAGGAGCGGGTGTGACAGGAGCTGGAGTCGGAGGTGGGGAAGGTGGAGCTGGAACAAGACCGTCATTAATGTAGACGACTGCAGTACCCGGGGCTGTGGAAATGTCAATCGACAAAGCAGTAATCGTAACAGTCTTTCCAGTTCCGGCGTAGTTTGAGATGGCGTAAGACTGTCCTTGCGAGAGCTTTGCCTTCAAGGAACTCTGAGAATAACTCTCTCCAGAACCACCTCCAACTTGGATGATGGTAACTTGGTTGTCACCCTCGTCATTCATCCTGTTGGGTCCGGTAGCACGGTTGAACCCGACGAAGTAATCAGCACCACCTCCAGTCTCAAGCCTTACAGTTACGGGAGAACCACCTCGAATGTCATACTCGCCAATCCCCACCAATGTCAACGTGTTGGAGTATCCTTGAATCCTGGGGTCTTCAGTAATTTTAGCATCATCGTACCAATCGAGCTGAAAGTTCTTGGCAGGGTTGAAACACTGGAAGCCGTCATCACTGTAGTGTGGGTTCCCCATGGTACACGTATGATCGGTGTAGGTAGCACCGTCTAAGCCTCCTGAATGGGCGAGGCCAAAGTTGTGACCAATCTGTAAGGGACAGAAGAGCAACGAAAGATGATGTTTGTTAGTGAACTATCCCCAAATGTTATGAGTTAAGAGACAAACAACTAATCCATTTACTTACCTCATGCAAAAGCACCCCAGGACGCTTGTAGTACACACTCTGGTAGACACTGTTCCAACTGTTGATGTATGCATACGCGGCCCATCCACAGTCTGAACCATAACACTTCTCAAGAGAATACAGAACGTAATCATACGGTCCAGGCAAGCCATAGCCAAGCAATTGCTGGACTTTGGTTGTGACAGCGTTACGGATGGCACTATTCCCTTGGTTCTCCAATGAAATGTCAATAGTCACCTCGATGACACCTGTAGCCACCTCGTGGGTACTGTCCGGCACGCCGCCTGATGTTAGGGCTTTAGGCAAGACGTTAATCTGGTTAAAGGAGCATTCTTCCAATCCACTCTTGAGGTTAATTGGATCAACTCCTGTTCCAAACACCTCATCACTAGATGATAGGTGATAGCAAAAAGGGTCGACGACAAAAAGAAGATAGGTTAGAACTGTATGTGCATGTGGGGGAATATATATCATATGATGAAGAATAATGGTCAAATACTCACCTCATAGTTGCTGGACTATCACCGTACGTGAGCCCATTGACATCAGTTACCTTAACAAGAAGCATCTTAAGATCGCCCGACGTAGACACTAGACGACGTCTCTTACCGGACTTGCCCCCCGCCCCCGTCCCCCCCGCCCCCGTCTTCGTCTTGCTCTTGGCCGCCTTGGCCTTGATACTAGCAGTAGGTTCAATCTTGACCTGGTGGTTCTCGTCAATCTCATCGCCTTCGATGTCAAGGACGTCTTCTCCTGAGTCGAGTTCGCCGGCCTTAATCATATCCTTCAGTTCCTTCAACTGTGCAGCGGTGGCTTGGATTGGGGCGGAGATGCCCGAGATGCCACCGGCATCCTCGGCGCTCAACTCACACTCGAGGATCATGTCGGGTTCCTCGCCATCTTCGAGGGCGAGAGGCTCAATCGCCATGATCTTACAATCGTTCTTGGCGATGAGCTTGCGGCGAAGGCCTTTGGCGTTAATGACCGGGGCAGTGGCGGCGGAGGCAAAGAGCGCCCAAAGGGCGGTGGAGCTTGTGAGGCGCATGTCGAATTTTTTCAGGGGGAGGAAATGATAGAAGTATACAGCCGGGGGTGGTTGTTCTTCAGTTGTTGTTGGTGATGATAATTACTTCGAGGAGTTCGATGCAATTATTTATGGATTGTTGTGCTGGTGGGTTGAGCGTGCATAAAGTAGAGCCGCCTTCGGTCGAAAGATCTTTTTATTCACTCTCCGAGTCATTGTGCGGAACTCGGGTTTAACTTCAACGTAAATATAGATGATAAAAGACCTTTTCTCATGATGCCAAGAACACCGCTCGGACAATAAGTTGTTTTTATTTGGTAGTTATTCGTCAGAGATCAGGTTATTGTTTGTCACATGGACAATTATTTAGGGAGACAAATTGTCATACATCGTGAATGATAACCAGCATTCCTTTCACGATGTGGTCATTTTATGTCACTTCTGATTCATAGGAGAAAGGACGAACCCGTTCTTCGATCGTGAAAGCACATCGTGAAAGACAGGGGTCTTTAACCAATGTGAATGTATGAATTCCTCCGTTCAAGATCGTGAAAGGAATGTAAGTTGGCACACGCAAAAGGTAAAAAATGACTCGTGTTCGTGTGTGTGTTTGAAGGTTAACCTACACGCCATGTTTTTTTTGCTTCGATCACCCGTACATAGTATTACAAAAATAATGACTTGATCTTGTAGACAATATTGTTGGCATGTCGAGGGCTCATTGATGCACTATTTGTGTTATTAGCACTAGTACTCGCCTCACTACGTTCATCTATGAACCTACCCGCGAAATTTGTCCTCAATTTGGTGCTCCAGTGGCAAAGAATTAGATAAAAGTGGATAGATAACATTGTTAGCACCATCCAAACGAGTAGAAGCTATTGTCAATAGTATGCCCTAACATATTTGGTGGGTGGCGTTCATTAGAAGGATGCATAACGTATCAATCCACCGCTGCAGATGGAGACATATTATTTTCATCCAAACTCGAATCCAACACATATTCATTACTTTCATCCGATAGAGATCACCACACCCTAAGATCTCGGACCAACGCCTTCCATTGAACGTTATATGACTCTCCATGTTTTCGTACGTTGGTTGTTCAATAAGTTACTTCATCAAATACGTCGTCAACATCAACAACGTAAAACGATGACGGGCGCAACTATTACAACTAAAATGCAGTGAGAAGGCACGACGGAGAGATACGCGATTCCAAGGAAGTTGGCATGTACTTCGAGGTTGCTGTAGGCATTGTGCCTGAGATCGTCTTCGGAATCGCATGCCTTATCAGTCAAATCTTCATCATAGTGGTGAATTGTTGGATTTCGGACTGCAAAAAATCCAAAAAAATCACCCCGACACCCTAACCATGGCATCCGCTGTGGCCACCCAGTTATTAATTTGGACCATCCATTCACAGCAATCCCATCACTAACATCATATGATGCTGTCTTCCATTTGGTTCCAATTAAATCGGTTGATTTGTCGAGTAGTTATTGAATGTATCGATCATCACGTGTTGATGAAAGCACATTTATCATCACAACGACTTTATGTATGGAGACGATGCCCGCCACACCGGCCGATTCTGACACCCGCACCGCAACAGTTCGCGATTCCATGATGTTGCCGTCAAGGGGCGGGAGTCACTGGGGGCCTTCTGGGTGGTCTGGTTATGAAGTTATGATGGTGGTACAAAGTATGTGTCAGGAACAAAAAGGTGGGAAAGAACATCGCAAGAAATTGTATGATAAACCATGTACATATTATATTCAACTGAATCTTGAAGCGCTAATGGACATCATAATGTGGGCAGTTGGAGAGTCTCTATCCGCATCGTCTTTTGAGGATATAAAAAGGCGATGAATCCAAATGAATTCATTCATGTTTCACCTCTTTACTCTCTCAATCCAAAGCATTCCTCACCATCGCCACGATTCCCCTAAGCCTCTTGTTCTCTTGTTTGAGCTGCGTGATCTTCCTTTTACGTGATTCCACATCTTCTTGGATCCTCTTCTTTTCCTCCTCGACCATAGCAATCTTATCGTCGTATACCGCCACCATCCTCTTCTTTTCCTCCTCGACCATCGCAATCTTATCGTCGTATACCGCCACCAAAGCCAGCTCATCTCGTCTCTCCAACACTTTCTTTGGCACCCCTCGAACAAATTCATACAGTGCTGTCAATATCCTGCTCTGGAATACTTCCTTCGATTCTTCTAAAATGAGTCTGCTCGAATCAGGATTGCTGTTGTGAATCGTCAACGTCGTACAGATGGTTGCTCTTTCGAACCAACCAACTGCCAAAGGAAGGCACTTCAACTCCCATTGAAGGAGAGGCGTCATGTCGAGGTGTGCGTGGTTCATGAGGATCTTGCATCTAGCAGCATATTGTGGATGCTCTTTGTTTAGCTGGAGGTACTGGACAATATCTTCATCAATATCGATAAAATCGAAAGCACCGCAATGCCATAATTCTTGTATAGTATGGTTTGAGTGGAAGGTGTTGTTGACACTGGACCTATCACACAGTACTGGCAAGAATGCAGACCACCCTGCGGGGGTTATTGCAATGTCGTCATCTTCGCCTTCGCCTTCACCGCACAAATGCATTCTTATTAGCACCTTATTGCCAATCAAGCCACGAGCCAACACTTCTGCGCCATCATCTCCAATATCCATCCAACTGAGGTCTAGCTTTTCCAAACGGCAGCTTTCAGATTGCAATGAAGCGGACAAATATCTCAACCCTAATGCTGTGATTGAATCGTTTCCTGACAGATCGAGATCTTTGCAATGATTTGTTGCCCCGTTTGCCAAAGCCTGTAGCCCCTCATCCTCAATACCACAGTTTCGAAGAGACAGCTCATTCAAGTTCAATACTGCTGCTTGCAACCAGTCTGATAAAGAGCCCAGTCCTGCTGATGCCATGGAAAAGTCATTACAAGAGAGGTCCAATTTTTCAAGGCTGGTACAATTGGCCAGTGCTGCTACCAAAGCCGGCAATCCCTCATTGCCAATGGAATTAAATGTCAGGTTAAGCACTTTCAATGATGGCCCGATGCTCTTTAATCCATTTACGAGAGAAGCCACTCCATCGTCACCCATGTTATTCCCACGCAGATATAGCTTCTTCAATTTCAAAACTCCCGATTCGAGCAGAGTTTCTAGCGCAGAAAAGCCATTTGGACCAAGACTGTTGGAACCAAAATAAAGTTCCTCTAGCTGCGGCAAACTTCCCAATGCCCTTACAATTGCTTCAGATACATTGTCGCCGAGATTGGTGCATGAAAGTGCTCGAATAGATTGACTGCGGGCGATACCTTCCATAAAGGCATGAATTTGTTGTTCCCTCCCTTCTCCGTCGTGTAAGACCTGGATATAGAGGTGATGCAAGCATTCACTTTTGCCAATAAAATATCCCAACCAGCCCAAATCGTCGCCTTCGCCAACATGCAAAGTTAAGTGCCTTAGAGTTTCATCGCCGCCGAGAAGCCGCCTAATTTTCTCTGCGTTATTCTCGGAAGAAGTAATATCCGCCAATTTAATATCGGCCACATTCGCCTCATAATAATCATAATCTCTACGTTCCATGGTTGCTGATCGATAGTATCGAAACGAACGATAAACAATGGCCGAGTTATGGTTAGTTGCGCCGAAAAATTATCACAAAATGCAGTAACAATTAAAATGCCGCAGACAGGATCATAAAAGATGCACTCACATTCTTATCGAGAGCGGAGGGAGAAATGATGATGGATGAGATGGTATGAGCTAACTTGATTGCAACGAAAGAAAGAGCAAACTTACGAGCGTAGCATGAAGGCGGCAGCTATATGTAGCGGGCGGCAAACGAGGCCATGGGGCATGGGGGGACTCTTTTTCACTCGACAACAGGCACGTTTTTACCGGCTAGTATTGGATTTGAGTACCGCAAAGGTACAATAGTGCGACCGAGGCCTGGATCTTGTGTTCTTGGTAGTACTGAGTATGATGTCTTCGTGTGCTTGCTTCGAAACCGAACCCCCACCAAAACAACAACCAAGCAAGATGACATTAGAACCAAAAGAGCACGCGGTAGACACCGAAACACATCCAGCTGACAAGGCCTGCAAGTGGGACATCCCTCTCGAGGGCGATCAGTGGATACTTTCACATGACGCCCTCCGTTGTGAGATCAACTCCATGATTCAGGCACTTGGAACGTTCATCGGCAGAATCGACGATGATGGTGTTCCACAATGGGCTATCAATACAATCAAAGAGTGGTGGGCATCTCATGTTGCTCACGCTACAGATCATTGTAAATCAGAAGAGACAGTGTACAAGCCAATGTTTAGTGAGCGATTCAAATGGCCTGCCGAGATTGATGAGCTTCATGATGCTTTGGATAGTGTAAAACACAAGGTACAAACCGCCATTGATAGATTGAACTCAGAGAAGAGCACTCTTGTCGCAGTGCGGGATGCTCTATCGACATATGAGGAGACCATGCACAAGCACTTTGAAGTGGAAGAAACGACAGCTTTACCCCTCATGAGAGCGTACTTTACGCCGGAGGAAATATCCCCTGTCCAACGAAAGATATTGGAAGATGCACCAGAAAATGCAATGGGAGCTTTGATCTTTGCCATGTCGCCCGATGGAGCCAAATTCCGGAGCGACTTTATGACAGTGAGATCTATTCCTTCTTTTGTTTGGTATTTGGCCTTCAAGGGACGGCTTGCGAGTTATAAGAAGGATGTTGTTGCCAAAGTGGAAGCTATTGAGAGTGGGAAAGAGCCAGCAAAGAAGTCGGGGTGGTTTTAACCAATAATTTTGGGCTGGTCATTTAATTTCGATGCATTGACGGGGATCGTCAGAATTCTTTAGTACTGATTACGAGCGATTGCGGATATAAGAAAAGATAGATTGTGATTGGAGAAAATAAATAATAAGTGTGTGTCCACCGAGGTAGATGTATGAAGAAGTTAAGATGAATCTCGAATGATTCAAGGTGGTACTCAAAATCTTATCTAATAATAGAGTTATTTTATCTTATCATACCACTGCAACTTCAAATCTCGTAGCCTCTCCCTGTTTAAGCGAACGGAGGTATACAAATATGAAGATATCTCTCACTCTTCATTCCCACTGCTCCGTCCAAACACAGACACAGAGCATCAGAATATCACCTCCCTATCCCTACTATCTACCATCCTCACATACCAAGATCAGTTGCTGCAAAGTTTCTCTGATCTCTGAAAGTCGAGTCAGTGAGGATTTCCTCTCCCCTCTTGATATCTCGTGTAGCATAGTACAGCTGTGAGGTGCTACTCTCAGGCAACACATTGGCTTCTTCGGAAGTAAAGCTCGGGCTCAACATGGCAGAAATGTTAATGGCCAACATGATCTTCATGGGTCCATCCTGCTCAAGTCGCTGCGTCCAAGTCCATTCAGTGATATCACAAGCTGTGCTTTGTGGCAGAGCGAACACAAAGCGTCTATACGCCATAGCATCGGGAAATACTACATCCGAATTGGTACCATCATGAACAACCTCTCCCTTTCTGATATCACATGAGGCGAAGAGACCTCCAAGTACTTGGATATCACGTGATGCGAATAGACCTCTACGCCTCCCCATATTCCTTGACTCAGCATGGAATGGTGGGACACCCTCGTTGCTGTATCATGCACCAATCTTGTCAAACAAGTAGCCTTGGGTAGGTGGCACAATCTGATCAAACTTGTACGAGCTATCAACTTCCTTATTGTACGCATCTAGAATCATCTGCCACTTCTTCATACTTGGCGGCGTAACTACATAGTCAAACACATCACATCGGAAGTGTTCTCGAATTTGTAGAAAGCCGAATGTTTGCCAGCCGTTTGGTGGTTCTTTCACTACCTTGTCATCACCTCCTCGTATGAGTGCGTCTTTGAAGTCATACAATTTATCAGCATTGTAGGAGTATGATGTGGATGTGTCCACCTCGACGCTTGCAGACGAATTAAGCGCATTAACCGCGGCCACAGGAGAGAAAAGCTTGACCGTGAAGCCACCAACAAAAAAGCCACCAACAAAACTTAATGTGATTGCCATAATGAATTGTATCAATGAGATCTTTTGCTTCATAACGAAGGAAATGATGGTATTGCAATGCTGTCCAAAAGATTTCTTGTTGTTGTTGTTGTTGTTGTTGTTGTTGTTGTTGCTGTTGTTGTCCATTGCTGGCATCATGCCACCGCCACTGCTATCTTCCATGCCGTGGATAGTAGATCGAAGATCTAGCTAGCTCATCAGCAGACAGATGAACTATTAGCTAGTACTGTAAATAAATGTGGCGTGTATTGTACCAGCACTTTGTAAAAACACCCCGCCTGTTGAGTTGGTAGGTTGGATGTCACACACTCATACATAATGAATAAATAGGTACTTACGTACATGGTTCGTCAGTGAGGTCCTCTACTTAGGTCTGAGGTCTAGGTCTAACAACTTTATGGTGATCCAGGATCCATGCTCTCATAGCTCTGGGTGATGATGAGACATTATTCCCTGCCTGACTAACAACTTTGACTTGCCTTCTCTACCAGCCAGCACTTTGTAAAAAAAACGCCCGTCTGCTCGAAAAACGTGTACCATATAGGGCTGAGAACACACCCCATCCGCATCTACCACGTACCTATTACACAGACAAAAAGAAAGGCCGCGCGCCTCCTACTATTAGTTTACTATTACTATTACTATTCTTTCTCCGCAAGTTACTTTCCGTCGACCACGTTTGACTCTTATAAATTTATGAAACAATGGAGAGATCCGCAAATACCAAACCTGCTGCAACAGAAGATGAGGAGGACTATGCCACCCTCATTTATCAAGAGAGCCAGCGTAGGAAGGCCGAGGCGGCAGCTCTAGCGGCGGTTGCTGGCAAGAACAAGAAGAAACCATCTATTTCAAAGAATGGAGCCACAAGAACTTCAACTCGGATCTCCGCTACAGTTGCTGGGGATGGCTCATCTACGAAGAGGGTTGCAGGAGGCAAGGGCAAGGCAGTGCATACAAGGAAGCGGAAATCATCCGAAGGGAATGACGATGACGATGAGCAGGCTCCAAAGACAAAGAAAGTTGCTAAAAAGCAGTACCAGTACAGCAAGTTATGTTCCGCTGCTGATGGATGCACAAATCTTGCCAGAGAAGGAAACGTGTGCTGCAGACATGGAGCAAAGGTCACACTATGTAGACACGATGGATGCACAAATCAAGTTATTAAAGGAGGAGTGTGCTGTAGACATGGAGGAAAGAAATTATGCAGTAGAGATGGATGTACAAATCAAGTTCAAAGGGGAGGTGAGTGTTGTAGACATGGAGGAAAGAAATTATGCAGTAGAGAAGGGTGCACCAATCAAGCTCAAAGAGGAGGTGTGTGCTGCAGTCATGGAGCAAAGATCAAATTATGCAGTAGAGACGGATGTACAAATCATGCTAGGAAGGGAGGAGTGTGCTGCAGGCATGGGGCAAAGAAATTATGCCACTACGAAGGATGCGCAAAACACGATCAGGGAGGTGGAGTGTGCAGAAGACATGGAGCAACGCACAAACTACACAGCTAGAAACGATGTATCACTAATGTCCGTAAGAGAGAAATGTGTGGGGGTGGTGGTAGTATGCTTCAAGAGACATAGTTGTCATGATGCGAGAGAGGCCGACTGGTGAAGCGATGCATTGATATGTACTAGATTTTATTCTGCCTCTATCCCCATCATCTTCTAACGAGTATAAAAAAGAAGATAATAGATTTTGAGCTCGTTCGTGTGTAAACTCCTCCTCTACCTCTATCATAAACTACCATCCCCTAAGCCTAATCCTCATGATCTCTTCTTCAAGCTGCTCGATCTTCCTATCGCGTTGCTCCAAAGCGATCTTGTTTTCTTCTTCGATACGTGCAATCTTTTCGTCATACGCCACGGCCACTGCCACTGCCAATCCACTACGACCTTCCATCACTTCCATAGGCATCCCACGAACAAATTCATACAAAGCTGTCAACTCCCTGCTCTCAAATGCTCGTCCGATTATTCTAGAACGCGCCTCCTCAAATCAGAATCGTTGTCATAAATTGTCAACACCATACACGGCTTTGCTCTTTCGAACCAAGCAACTGCAACTGCTAGAGGGAGATACTTCAAATCCCATTGATGGAGAGACGCCATGTTGAGGTGTCGGTGGCTCATGAGGATTTTGCATCTAGCAGCATATTGCAGATGCACTTGTCCAGTTGGAGTTGTAGGGAAATACTTGAGGCAAGTTCTCATTGCGCCCACTCAGCTGATCTTGAGATCGGTCTGGGTACCGGAGAACATTGAATCATTTTCTCGTGGCCTTTCTCGTGAATGTTCTTTGAGGCAGGGGGCGCGGCGGGCACGTTTCCATCGCAGTACAGACCAACTCTCCCGCAAAAAATGACCAGCTGGCCGCCACCAACACCAAACACTCGGATCTTTTCTCCATGAGATCCGACGAAGTACTATCAGCACGTGGTCATTGATCAAGCCAGCTACTTCTAACTTATAATAGACTCTAATAATTACCCAAGATGAGAAATCACAGCATAGCCGACCGCGACCCATGCCCCTACCGCATCATCGAAGACATCGGCGGAGCATTCGCCTTCGGCTCCGTCGGCGGAGGCGTATGGCATTTCGGAAAAGGCGCATGGCAAAGTCCCAAAGGGACACGATTAATGGGAGCTATTGGAAACTGTGCCGCGCGGGCTCCAGTTATGGGGGGGCAGTTTGCGGTGTGGGGAGGATTGTTTGCTTGTTGTGATTGTAGTTTGACGGCTATTCGACAAAAGGTGAGTTGAATGGATTTATGAAATGATATATCATGTGGGAGTGCACAATTATGAACAATTCTCTCACCATGTCTCTGCTGCTCACGTATCATTACCACGCAATGATGACAACAGGAAGATCCATGGAACTCCATCATATCCGGAGGAGCCACCGGAGGAATCCTCGCCGCACGAGCGGGACCCAAAGCAATGGCCTCCGCAGCAGTTATCGGCGGTGTCCTCTTGGCATTAATCGAAGGTATGGGAATATGGATGAACAATTACTTTGCACAACAACCAATGGGAATGGAAGATCCGAATGCTGCCGGTGGAATGGTGACTGGACCACCGGAGAATGATATTACGGCTCCTCCGACGAGTGGTGGGGTGGGGATGATGCCTACTGGATTGACGTTACGAAGGGCACCATCACAACAACAACAACAAACGATTGGTGGTATGGAGGGAGAGAGTGAGAGATTTGATTCGGGGGGATATGAGACTACCTTTAGTTCTGGGGGAGGTGGTGGGTCATCGTCTTCAGGTGATGAAAAGAGTGGTGGTTGGTGGCCATTCGGTAGCTCATAAATAATGATGATTGCTGTGGTTGCAATCAATGAGGATCAATGAACAAAAAGAATAGACAATTTGGCAAAAGGTGGGGGAAGCGGCAATGAAAAGAATCAATACAATGTAGAGTTTGTACTGTGTGATCTGCAACGGGATGAAACATGAAATGGGTGAATCTTTAAATAATATTTAATCGTTACTGTTGACAATTCATTATTCTTGGACAATCGACAATAGCAAGTTTCCTTTTTTCAGATGGATGGTAGATAACATAATATTCTGATTTAATATTCATATTCATTAATGCCCATTAGATTGCATAAATAGAGCGAGAGCATGCCATGCATTGCCTCCCCTTTCGATTTTCATCACTTGCTTCGTCATCCAACTATTCTATTTCGATTCCCTCTCTCCTCATTTATTTCCCACAATTCAACCCAATCGATCACCCCATAATACTTAATTAAGCACCTTGATTATTCACAGAATAGAGCAATAAGATGATGATGATTCACCAGCATATTGTGGAGCATCTGTAAAAGTGAGTATTTAGCACACAACATCATGTAGACAAGATCAAGTAAAGCAATACAAATGCGCACCAAGTCGTCACACATCAACCCAAACAACTCTAACCTCTCAATCAACAACACCACAGAATGTATGCACACAAGTATATAAGTATAAGTCACTCACTCTTGCCATTAATCGCCAACAACTCGACCTCAAAGTTCAAATCAGCATTGGGTGGGATAACTCCCCCTGCACCACGTGCCCCGTATCCATAATCACTAGTGATTTGCAGCATGGCTTTTTCGCCTAGGGACATTTGCATGACTCCTTCGTCCCATCCTTTGATTTGTTGTTGTGAAAAGAGGGAGAGAGAGTGTGTTAGGAGTCGATGATTGTAATATATGTTAGATGAGTCGATGACTGTCATAATACTATACAAGCATAGACGCAGAACTCTACATAATAATATGCATCAAACAAAGCTAAGACTCAACTCACCCTGGATAACCTGTCCAATGCCAATAGTAAACTGAAACGGCCGCCCTCTATCCCTCGACGCATCAAATTTCTGTCCATTGGAGGCGAGAGTTCCGTGGTAGTGCATGGTGAGCTTATCGCCGGGGGTGGGGAAGTTGCTTCCGTCTCCGGCGGAGATTGTTGTCTGCAAGATTATGGTGATGGTGATTATTGTTGAATTGAAGGGGGTGTTAGTTAGTGCGAGTGGAAAGGAGCATAAGATATTTTTATTGGCAGGTGACAAGGTGACACTTTGAGAGACAAACAAAGTGGAATGATGGCGGCGCAGCGCAGTAAGAAGACAACAATAGCAACAGACCATCATCTTATCGCCAGCATAGCCATCGTCTTCTTCTTACCTTGGTCACGCCCATTGTAGTGTCTTCTGTTGATGATGTCGGTATTGTAGTGTAGTGGCAAGCAAAAATGCCTTTCAAATTTCAAAGATCTTTTTATTTGCAAATTATTTGGTGGATGACGGCCAGAATTTGGCGCGCTTATCACTTTCTCCAAAAAAGAAGAGGGCATTTATCGGCACTTCCGACATGCTTGTTTGGCCGGTAGGTTTCAGTAACAGAGAGAGAGACAGAGGAGCTGCTTGCTGACTGAAACGGCTGCAAAGGCAAAGAAAGAGCAGCGATCTCAAAAATTTCTGGTGAAGTTCTTCGACATACATATTATGTAACAAACGACAAGAAGTAATAAAGTTGACAAAATCATCACCCAACAATCATAGCGATGGCGAAACATAGAGCGTCGAACGAAGACATGATAGCTCATCATCCAAGCATCACAATAAGGAAACCATTCTGACTTCAGCCCTAGTGCTAGTGCCCTACACCTACATTCCTCGGCCTCGGCCAATATCGTCGGCATCATCGTCGCTTCATTCCAAGCAACGGCCAATGGCCAATGGCTCCATTATTGATGTTGCCGCCACCTTCTTCTCACATCCATCCTAACGAGCCAGCATCACCATCGCCTGCAATTCTATCCGATATCGTCCCGCACATCATCCTGTCCTACATCGAATGAACTGTGGAACGGATTGTGCAAGGAGAAATTCGGCATATTGGCAAGTGAGTTAACTCCACCGCCGGATCCTACGAGGTTGCTTTATGTGATGAGTCATTTGAGGATGAGGGAGGCTTTTTATGTGGCAGCAGCTACGGCTAAGAGGAGGGAGAGTGTGCCGACTATTCCGGGAGTGATGTTTCGACGATTGAATAATATGCAGGCAAGAGTAAACGGTTGCATAAAGAATGTTATTAGATATGATATTCAATGGCGTATTGATATCAGCTGAGTGCATGTCTCCAACTATCCAATATATGGTTGACAATAAGTGGGGAATTTGATGTATGAGGTTGAGGATGATGATAGATGATATGGTTGATGTGTGGAAGAGGTAGAAGGAGGCAATACACAACACAACACGAAGGAAAGCGGGGGAGAACGGTAGCAAAGACATGCAGATTAGTTCACGGTAGCAAAGTAGCCAAGCAGCGTCCAAACAAAAAGCAACTAGGAGGAGCCGTCCATGGAGCAAGAGATGGCTGACACTTGCTGTCGAGCACTCTTATCCTTCACAAGTCCGTCAGCCGTATAAGGAAAGATGGGACAGTCGTAACTCTTTACCATGTTAGATAGATGCTGATGTAACATGAATAAATAACATCAAACTACATTTGTCGTGATCAGGCAATTGCTGACTTTCGTGTGCCAAAATCATTCACAAAAATGACGTGAATTGTGTTGCTATGACATGAATCTCCAATATTCACTGACTTTTTCATATCATTTTGCCATCAAGGAAAATCAAAGCACTTGCATCATCCGTACCCTCAAGTCTAAACAAGTAGCAAGCATTCAACTATTGTCTCCCCCGTTACGTTGTAGCGACTATCGAAAACGACTTTACCAGCTCCTTGATCGGTACTCCCGCAGCTCCTCATCAAGAGTTATCTCGATCCGTAATAGCTGTTCTGTCCCATCATCTTTACACGGAGTCACAGAGTACATTCACAATCACCGATGCCTTTGGCGATGCACGTCTCGTTCCCAAAGTCACCGTCGCCCCGTGCTACTTCCGTCCCATTGAGTATTAAAGCAAAAACACCAGGATCATTCAGCTGCGCGCTCCAGATGGAATGGTTTGTGAGCAAAAAAAGTAGCAAAAGCAAGTAAAGTAATCTTCAGCTTCAGTCTAGGACTCACCCCATCTCCTTGAGTATCGTACACAATGAACTTCACACAAGATGTCTCTGGAATACACATTTCCTCAACAAATGTAGTGTACATGTAACCTGCAAGTGAGCCACTACCACTGCTTAGCCTGACTTGTGAATCAACTTGCAGATTCCAACTCGTCTCCTCGGGACGTCCGTCTGTCGTGAATGAGATGCGCAGTGGCATTTCAG
Source organism: Skeletonema marinoi (assembly GCA_030544225.1). Classification (NCBI taxonomy): domain Eukaryota; phylum Bacillariophyta; class Thalassiosirophyceae; order Thalassiosirales; family Thalassiosiraceae; genus Skeletonema; species Skeletonema marinoi. The sequence goes on from CM060497.1 coordinate 2,013,798, forward strand.
ACGGATCCTCGCATGGAGACAACGGATGAAAGCTGTACACTCTAGTTGATCCTTTATTCGAGGAAGCGAACGGCAATCCGACTGCAACAGCTCTTCCTTCACTTGATAGAGAAAGAGAAGTGGCATTCCCCCCAGGTACTCCATTCAATAGTGCTGCGTAACGGTTGCCATTCCACTGATACATTCGGACGGATTCATCGGTAGGCTGCGGATTTTCGAGACTTCCACCAACTGCGAGAATATTTGCGTCTTCACTGAGATCTATCGACCAACTGAAGTTGAATTGAGTTAGAAAGCATGAAAGTGTCAGACAATGATCTTCAGCTGCAAGCATAGACACGAACAACTTACACTACCAAAGAACTGTTTGCCAACTCTACCTCTCTCGGAATCCAGTTTCGTGATGCTTCATTCCATGAGTAAACGTCAACAGATGAATTGGAGCCGACTGCGAGTGTACTCCCTTTTATTACAACAGATTTGAGTGGCCATGGAGCCCCGAAGGATGCGCCATCGTAAAAATTCTTTTCAATTTCATCTCCTAATTGATTCCATCCAGCGGATTCGCCCCACTTGTACACTTGTGTTATCAACTTCACTGACTCAAACCTTGACAAAGGAGTTACCTCGCCTTTCAAAGTGCCCACAGCTAGGTAGTCACCAGATAACGAAACATAATATCCTCGCAGACCGAACCGATGTGGAGGATCGGATTGTCCTGACCACGGCGTGCCAATAGTAACATTTACTTTTTGCAGCCATTCATTCGTATTCTTTGACCAAGTGAACACTTTCACATCCCCAACAATTTCTCGAGTTGCATTATGAGCCCCTTCGATTGCAATACTTGTATTTTTTTCTGGAACAATAGATTCCCTATCAGCCCCTCCAATTGCGATACTATTTCCATCCTTTGAAATAGAGAGACTGTTGCCAAACCCTCCACTACCAACAATGTCTTCACCTCTTTGCATACATCCGGAGGTGGCGCACTTGAAGACACGAACTCGCCCCAACTTGGGCGCTCCGACTGCTAGGGTGACAGTCGGGTAAGTCCATGGATTGCGTGTGCTGTTATAAAACTCGTGAGACAAGCTAATTGCCATGCCAAAATTTGATTCGGGTGGACCTTGGACTTGACTTCTTTCAATCCATTTTGATCCTTCTTTGTCAAACAAGCGGACAATGGAAACCCCGGCATCAGCGACCGCAAGAATTTTCCCCTTTCCACTCAGAGCAACGGCGACACCCGATCTTGATCCACTGCTCACTCCATCAATTGGACCCCCGCTCAACTCCCATTGATTAGATGCATTGACACATAAAGGATATCCAGTATCAATATATCCTTGGCCTGCCTTTCCACAAGTATTTTCGGGGGTGCTTCTGCAAGTGTTTTCACAGCAATCACCCCCATCAAAATCGAAGGCGATGTTGTTGAATTGTGAGTCACACTGCCCATTGGAAATGAACTTTGACGGTATTTGGCACATCGTTCCTGAGGAGTCTTTATGGCAGCCGCCACAAGTTCCATCTAGACATACCCCTCCATTAAGGCAAGGATTTGTGTCCTTGTCACAATAAGCGCAGAAGAATGAAGTCTCTATCAAGCCTTTTTGCAAATCGGGACGTAGCTGCTGATGATCATCTAAAGCAGAGTATCGCCATCGTACACTCAACGGCGACACTTTGGCATCTGCTGGGGTGTCGATGTAAACTGGCTCACTAACGTAGGAGGCGCTATAATTTGAGGAGTGCCCATGGAATTGGGAGAAGTATCTAACCAGCCCATCTAAGTCGTTGACGTCATTTAGCTCTGGAAACATACTTTTGTAGCTCAAGATCCAGCGTACACCCGTGAACACAAAGAAGTCGGTATCGTCACTGAGAGTCGTCTCCTTTTCACCAAGACTTGTGTAAACCGGGCGGTTGTAAGTTTCTACACCTTCGAGCCTATAATACTTGGAAGCAAAGTAACTTTCACCTGTCTTTACGAAACCCTCATCGTGTTGATCAATCTCCATCTCCAACCTTTGACATGGCTCTGGGTACTCACAACGTAAACCATAACGACCCTCTTTACACATGCATGTACCTTCTTTGCACGTTCCATGTTCATGTTCTCCGCACAACTTGTTGTCAGTGCAATCGTAGCAGGCAAGAAAGTGCTGTGACAGAGGAACGATATTTGTTGAGGTTTTCACCACCCATTGTGAAGTTGCAGTTTTCAATACGTCGAAATCTTCAGACTCGGAGGACGCAGCATACCAATTGCACGGGGTCCAATCATCCGGGTCCGGGCTAACACCATCTTTGGGCAGAGACAGAGAGAGCGTCCAACGCTTCTGTTCTTCGCAATATGCCAACAAGGAACCTCGTTTATCTTTGTAACCCAATCGACGGTTTCGACGGTGAAAGGACTGAGGTTGTAGGAGAAACAAGCCGGACATTGACCCTAGCATCGGCAACGCCTCATCACCATGTTGAGCAAAGATTTTGTTACACAAATACGCGCCAGAGTCTTGGTTCCGAACGATCAAGACCCAACCAGTAAACATGCTTATAAAGAGGATGAGAAAGTACAAGTTCGTGACACAGGTTGCATTCTTCCTCGACTTCCTCGAACGCTGACTCACATCATAGTAAGTGTTGGATACGTTCTCCGCTTCCTTCTGCACCACACACCCCAATAATCCCAAAAATCCCTCCCTCGCCAACACGAACACCACATCATCAAGTTTACTTACAAACTCCATGGCTAGAAAGTTTAGCAACAAATCGAGAACAGTAGTTGATTGCATGATCAGCAAACATGTAAGGAGCAATCCAAATAACCCCTCGAATGCACGCAACGCAATGGACCATACCCATTTCGCTTTGGTCGCCCCCGGAAATGCCTCGACCAAATCCTCATCAAACCCGTCTCTTATTAAAGTCACCGCAGTGCCTACTTCATCTTGAGTGATGATTGCAACCATAATGGCAAAACATTCTGCAATCCTCACGGGAATTTCCACATTGACTGGAAGTTTGAACGGATTTTTTGAATTGCTGACATTAGTAATGTCATATGCCAGAATAACATATATGGCCATTTGAAATAAGAACACAAATAGTGCCAAGTAGAAGGCTCGGCTTCTTAGTACATCGGAGTAAACGAAGAAGCTGAAGGTGTCTTCTGGGAGACATCGTTCGTCACCTTCGGATCGTTTTGTTATGTCACTTTTGTTAAGTTTTGTCTTCTCATCATTATCATTATCCTCGTAGACATCGTAAGAATGATTAATAGTCGAGCACGATGAGCTCGCACGATGATGATCATGGGACAGTGGAGTAGTAGGGGTTACAACAGCATCATCGGGCAAATCAGTATAAGTAGGAGAATCAGCAGCAGGAAGTCTGCGGAGTGGCTTCGGCGACATCCATAACGTCTTGGCCAAACTTCTTAGCGGGGAGGTGGGCGGATTATCCTCGTAATTATCGTTGTCATTATCAACATCAAACGGCGTGGGCGATGAGTAGGCAACTTCTACATCCAGTTCCAGTGGACTAGTAGTGGTGACATTATCAGCGGACGACCAGAAGAGAGTGGACTCAATAGTACGGGTAGACTGACCAGCTGCACTTCTCGACTTAGGGCTCCTGCTGGGTGTTGTGAGTGCTTTTGCCTTGCCAATTCCGAAATTATTATCCCCATCTCCATCTGTAGAGCCATCGGGCTGCTGCTGCACCATGTTCGTGGTGTTCATGTTGTCGATCTTTCCTTCTACTTGAACAAGAAATTATGGGCTCGTCGCGTCTCGCCTGCATCTTCTGAACTTTTGCTACAAGGGGCTTCTTCCGTTCAACTTTTCCATAGTGATGGACATATTTTTTCCATAGTGATGGACATATTTGTCCATCATCGATTATTTTACCGGAACCGGAGTCCATCTGGTACAGTTGTCGGGGGCATGATATTAGCGTAAGATGATGCAAAAACGTTCGCTCGATCTGTCTGATCGCGTCTTGATTGTATGTAGGAATTTAGTACTTTCAGTTCCTACGTAGGCTACAGCTACTTACGCTCACAGACAGGGCGGCGCGGATGACGGCCAGGAATTTGGCGGGTTTCTACTTTTTTATTGCGACACGACGGACAGGAATTTGGCGCGCTTCATCACTTTCGGGTTTCGGGCTTGATGAGATCACGACGTCAGCAGGGGCAGCTTTCTTCCAGATTCGTTCGGAACACATGCCCAACACAGCCTAGCAGAGGCTATTATCACCATCAGAGAAGGCGCTCACTGTTCTATAATTGCCAGAAGAAGCAGTCGCCCTCACCATGCCGCCGCTACACGCCGGCCAGTTGCGCTATCATGTACGTTCACATCTCTCGTTGCTCGTCGATGTGCAGGACTGCCAATGGATGCTCTTTGATCATCTATTTATTAGAGAGGCTAAAGATGATACATCATCTCATGTAGCTGTGCTGATAGCATATATATCGCCTGACTGCTGCTGCCGGTGCTCATCTGCGGTTGACTGGCTGTCTGATGAAAGTATTATTTCATGGAGCGGCCTTTGATATAATATTATTGTGCACATTAACTTCTCATTTTTACTCACAACTAACATCGCATTCACACAATGCTTACAATATATTCTATTCTATTTATTAGGACTTCACTCTCTACTTGGAGGCAAGAGAGCAACGACGGCTCCGACAGAAACTCACAGTCGTACAGCCGCTGTCTTCGCCACTTTCACTTGGCAACAATAACTTTCAATTGCCATTCTCAACTACCAATCGATTCTTTGGTGGATTGACTCAAAAGATTGGCAGCGCTATCAACAACAACAACAGCAGCAGTAATTACAGATTCACCTATGGAATTGGCGGCAACCACAACAACAATACTGCAACTTCTCACTTGAACTACCTCAACACTCCATCATCCACCCTACTATCCCCACTCCAACCATCATCATCTTATGGTCAACAAACACGCCGCCCCTTCCTAACCTCCCTCCGCCAAGATCTCCACCTCAAACAACTCGAACGAATCGCCAACACCACACCCTCAGATCCAAACACACAATTCGAATTCCTATCACAACTATCCCAAACATATCCCGATGCTGTCATTGAACGATTTGAACAATACAAGGAATTCGCTATTGATGAACGGATTGTTTTGTTGTATTTGAATTGTCTGCAGAGGACGGGGACGGTGAATAATCGGTTTGGGATGAAGAGGTTTATGGATCGGATTGGGGCTGGAAAAGCTGGCAGTCAGAATAATAATAGTATGGTGTCCATGGGGACGATTGAGGCTTTGAAAGAGTTGAGTAAGGAGAAATTGGGTAAGGGGGAGATGGCGAGTAGGGCTGCTGCGGTTGTTGCTTCTGGGGGAAGTGGTGGAATGATGCCTGGATCACACTTTGGTGGTGTTGGTAGTGCTTCTGGAGGTGCAGGTGGAATGTTTGGAGCGAGGGGAACATCCCCCAACTCTCCATTGTTCATTCAAACGCACAATCCCAAAAGTACACGTGACATGTTATTCGCCGTAGTACGTACCGTCGCCGTGGCATTCGTACTCGTGTCAGCATTGACAGTCGTTTTCACCGAATCAGGTCTAGGACGGGGAGGAATGGGTGCAATGGGGAATGGAAAGCATATTCAGGAAGCGGAGGGGAGTGATGTACGATTTGATGATGTCAAGGGAGTTACGGAGGCGAAGAATGAGTTGGAGGAGATTGTGTTGTATTTGAAGGATCCGGATAGGTTTACGAGGTTGGGTGGTAAATTGCCCCGTGGGTTATTGTTGACTGGTGAGTGTTTTCAGTTATTATTCTTTGTGGAATGTACATTCATCATGTATCAAATTCACTCAATAATGGTATTATTATTTTCTCTTTAACAGGTCCTCCCGGAACAGGCAAGACCCTCCTCGCAAAAGCAATCGCCGGAGAAGCCGGGGTGCCATTCTTCTTTGCTTCGGGATCCCAATTCGAAGAAGTATACGTCGGTCTCGGTGCCAAACGCATTCGAGAATTGTTCGAGGCAGCCAAGCAAAAGTCACCTTCGATTATTTTCATTGATGAAATTGATGCTGTAGGTGGTACGAGAAAGTTGAAGGACCAATCTGCTCTCAAACAGACATTGAACGAGTTACTTGTCCAAATGGACGGGTTTGATGAGAACAGTGGCATTATTGTCATTGGTGCTACCAACTTTGCTGAATCGCTAGACAGTGCGTTGTTACGACCTGGTCGTTTCGATAAGCACGTGGCCGTGCCTCTGCCGGATGTTGGTGGCAGAAAAGAAATCTTGGAAATGTATGCTGCCAAAACCAAAGTTGCGGAAGATGTCGATTTGGGCATTCTTGCTCGTGGAACAACCGGATTTTCGGGTGCGGATTTGTACAACCTTATGAACCAGGCGGCAGTCAAGGCAAGTGTCGATGGATTGGAAGCCATTACGATGCAAGTGTTTGAATGGGCCAAGGACAAAATTTTAATGGGTGCCGAACGAAAGTCGGCGGTGATTACAAAGGAAACTGCGAAATGTACCGCCTACCATGAGGCAGGCCATGCGCTCGTTGGTGTCTTGACGGATGGTTCGGATACAATTCACAAAGCCACGATCATGCCACGTGGTCAGGCGTTGGGGATGGTCATGACACTACCAGAGGGTGACCAAACATCCATGAGTTACAAACAAATGATTGCACGAATGGATGTGTGTATGGGCGGACGTGTCGCTGAAGAACTCATTTTTGGTGAAGAAAATGTTACTAGCGGTGCTTCATCGGACATTCAAATGGCAACTCGTATTGCAAGGGCGATGGTGACAAAGTATGGATTTAGTGACGATTGTGGTGTTGTTTACTATGGAGGTGAGACTGGACAGAGTGATGCTAGTGCGTCGACTAGGGCTAAGATTGATGAGGAAGTCAAGCGGCTGACGAGTGCTGCATACGAAAGAGCCACAGTGCTCTTGAAGAAACACTCAAAGGAGCACAAACTGTTGGCAGAAACATTATTGGAATACGAAACTTTAACTGGCGATGAAGTGAGGGAATTGATTCTGAAGGGGAAGAAGCCAAAGCGTCCCGTGGTAAACACAACCGGCGGAGGTCGAGGGGATCAGGCTCTTGTTGCAAAATCGAAGAAAGAGGGCAAGTCTCGACTTGCTGGATTGGCCGACAAGATTCGCGGAGGTAAGAAGGAGGATGCTCAGTAGACACATAAATCAAAACTGCATAAATCTGTAGATGTGTCTTGGATCCATTAATCAATTTCATTAACGCTAAAGCTAGAGTAGTATGCTGTATTATTATTTATTATGTGATAGATGCAGCAGCGCAAGCCTGCTCTCATCTTAACTTCATGCATCTACCTCGGCTGAAACACACTTATTATTTATTTTCACCAAGCACAATCTATCCTTTCTTATATCCGCAATCGCTCGTAATCAGTACTAAAGGATTCTGACGATCCCCGTCAATGCATCGAAATTAAATGACCAGCCCAATAGTACTGGTTAAAACCACCCCGACTTCTTTGCTGGCTCTTTCCCACTTTCAATAGCTTCCACTTTGGCAACAACATCCTTCTTATAACTCGCAAGCCGTCCCTTGAAGGCCAAATACCAAACAAAAGAAGGAATAGATCTCACTGTCATAAAGTCGCTACGGAATTTGGCACCATCGGGCGACATGGCAAAGATCAAAGCTCCCATTGCATTTTCTGGTGCATGTTCCAATATCTTTCGTTGGACAGGGGATATTTCCTCCGGCGTAAAGTACGCTCTCATGAGTGGTAAAGCTGTCTTCTCTTCCACTTCAAAGTGTTTGAGCATGGTCTCCTCATATGACGATAGAGCATCCCGCACTGCGACAAGGGTGCTCTTGTCTGCGCTCAATCTATCAATGGCGGTTTGTACCTTGTCTTTTACACTATCCAACGCATCATGAAGTTGATCAATCTCGGCAGGCCATTTGAATCGCTCACTAAACATTGGCTTGTACACTGTCTCTTCTGATTTACAATGATCTGTAGCGTGAGCAACATGAGATGTCCACCACTCTTTGATGGTATTGACAGCCCATTGTGGAACATGATCATCTTCGATTCTGCTGATGAACGTTCCAAGTGCCTGAATCATGGAGTTGATCTCACAACGGAGGGCGTTATGTGAAAGTATCCACTGATCGCCCTCGAGAGGGATGTCCCACTTGCTGGCCTTGTCAGCTGGATATTTTTCGGTGTCTACCGCGTGCTCTTTTGGTTCTATTGTCATCGTTTCTTGGTTGTTGTTGTTTTATGATGATTTTGGTGGGGGTTCGGTTTCACAGTTTCACAAAGCAAAGCACGACCAACAGATCCAGCGGGGTCTTTTTTCACGACCAGTTCACACGATCTTGGCGGTACTCACACCCCCACTCGGTACAGCCGGAAAAACGTGCCTGTTGTCGAGTGAAAAAGAGTCCCCTCTCGCTCGCCTCTCGTGCCGCCCTCCTGCCTCCTGCCGCCTTCATTATTTCATGCTGCTCGCAAGTTTGCTCTTTCTTTCGTCGCTCGTGCAATCAAGTTAGCTCACTACCGTCTCATCCATCATTCCTCCCTCTGCTCTCGATAATAATGTGAGTGCATATTTTATGATCCTGTCTGCGGCAATTTTAATTGTTCTGCAGCAGCTGAAAAGCGCATGTGATTTTTTGTGATAATTTTTCAGCGCAACTATCTAACGACACTTCTTCCGACGGCCATTGTTTATCGTTCGTTTCGATAATATCAAGCAGAAACCATGGAACGTAGAGATTATGATTATTATGAGGCGAATGCGGCCGATATTAACTTGGCGGATATTACTTCGTGTGAGGGGAACGCAGAGAAAATTAGGCGGCTTCTCGGCGGCGATGACACTTTAAGGCACTTAACTTTGGGCGCCTGTGCAGGATGGTCCAAGAATTATTTTCATATTGGCGAAGGCGACGATTTAGGTTGGCTGGGATATTTTATTGGCAAAAGTGAATGCTTGCATCACCTCTATATCCAGGTCTTCTTACACGACGGAGAAGGGAGGGAACAACGAATTCATGCCTTCATGGAAGGTATCGCCCGCAGTCAATCTATTCGAGCGCTTACATGCACCGATCTCGGCGACGACGCATCTGAAGCAATTGTAAGGGGAATGGGAAGTTTGTCACAGCTGGAGGAAATTGATTATGGTTCCTACAGTCTTGGTCCAAATGGCTTTTCTGCGCTAGTAACTCTGCTCGAATCGGGAGTTTTGAAATTGAAGAAGCTTTCACTTGAAGATGGCATCGGTGACGATGATGTGGCTTCTCTCGTAAATGGATTGAAGAGCATCGGGCCATCATTGAAAGTGCTTCACCTGAAAGATAATTTGATTGGCAATGAGGGATTGTTGGCTTTGGTAGCAGCACTGGCCAATTGTACTAGTCTCGAAGAATTGGATCTCGCTCGTAATGACTTCTCTATGGCTACAGCAGGACTGGGCTCTTTATCAGACTGGTTGCAAGAAGCAGTATTGAACTTGAATAAACTGTCTCTTCTGGGATGTCAAATGAACGATGAGGGGCTGCAAGCTTTGGCAGAGGGGGCAACTAATCATTGCAAAGATCTCGATCTGTCAGGAAATGATTCAATCACAGCACTAGGGTTGAGATATTTGTCCACTTCATTGCAATCTGAAAGCTGCCGATTAGAAAAGCTAGACCTCGGTTGGATGGGTATTGGAGATGATGGCGCAGGAGTGTTGGCTCGTGGCTTGATTGGCAATAAGGTGCTAAGATTGCATTTGTGCGGTGAATGCGAGGACGAGATTGCAATCACCCACGCAGGGTGGTCTGCGTTCTCCCCAGTACTGTGTGATACTTCCAGTGTCAACAACACCTACCTCTCAAACCACACTATACAAGAATTATGGCATTGCGATGCTCTTGATTTTATCAATATTGATGAAGAAATTGTCCAGTACCTCCAGCTAAACAAAGAGCATCCACAATATGCTGCTAGATGCAAGATCCTCATGAACCATTCACACCTCGACATGACGCCTCTCCTTCAATGGGAGTTGAAGTGTCTTCCTTTGGCAGTTGGTTGGTTCGAAAGAGCAGCCATATGTACGACGTTGTCGATTCACAACAGCAATCCTGATTCGTGCAGACTCATTTTAGAAGAATCGAAGGAAGTATTCCAGAGCAGGATATTGACAGCACTGTATGAATTTGTTCGAGGGGTGCCAAAGAAAGTATTGGAGAGACGAGATGAGCTGGCTTTGGTGGCGTTATACGACGATAAGATTGCGATGATCCAAGAAGATGTGGAGTCACGTAAAAGGAAGATCACGCAGCTCGAAGAAGAGAACAAGAGGCTTAGGGGGGTCGTGGAGTCGGCGAGGAATGTTTTGGATGCCGAGAGAGTAAGTAGGTGAAACATGAGTGAATTCAATTGGATTCATCGTCTTTTTATACTCCTCAAAAGACGATGCGGATAGAGACTCTCCAAGTGCCCATATGATGTCAATTAGCTCTTCAAGATATTGTACAGTTGAATATAATATGCACATGGTTTATCATACAATTTCTTGCGATATTCGTTCCACCTAGGTACTTCCTCTTGACATGTGCTGTCGAGCTGCTACGGGGCCCCTGGCGAGTCTTATTTCTCCGACTGTGAGAGGGGAGCGAGTTGAATTTATTCATTGAATTTTGAGAATGATTGGCTGTACAAAACATCTAAAATTAATCACCAGCTCTATAGAAGGAGGAAATGGTAGGCCCTGTTGGCTTGCCTCAACCAAGAGAGAGAATGAAGCTAGTTGAGAAGCCCACCTTCCTCCCAGACTCTAAATACAGGCAGTAACAATCCCCCGTCAAGTGGGGAGGGACCCACGAAGACATGTACTATGAAATCGGGGGTGAATCGGAATGAAGATTTTGAAATCGAAAGGTAATTGAAAGTTGGATTAAATTTCCGCCAGCCTTCCCGCAATTTGTGTTCTAGTGGTGCCACCCATCAAAATTGCGCAACGAAAAATAATTTCCCGCCACATTCGCTCCCGGAGGATGCGAATGTGGCGATTCAGAAAACACTACCCCATTTCCCCCTCTCCCTGACTCTCTTGCACAGGGGTGCTCCCTAGTCGAAGGAAGTTGTGACCTGTTGACTGTTCTCTTCTCAACATGGTATACGGGACTTACTTTTCGCTGACTTAGCGAGGTGCAAGATGCATACCCTGTCCAACTCTCTTCAAAAATACCTCGCCCCGAACCGACTTGGTAGATACAGCTCTGGATCAATATCGCAAGGCAATCTAAGCATCAAACTAGCCAGTAACGATCCACTTCCCAACCCAACGCTCCACCCTCTACTCCCAAATCCAGTGCAAAGATATACATTGCCAAACTTCGCTGCCGGACCGATAATAGGACGATCGTCTGCACTAAATGGTCGATGACATGCACTTGCATCAATTACTTCCACATCATCAAGATAAACCTTGGCTGCGTTAACGAGTGCATCAATTCGATGTTGATCAGGTTCTTTATTTGGTGTAAAGTCCACAAATCCCGATAATCGATACAGTCGACGTCCGTTTACTTTGTGATCCATTGGAGCTGCATAACCGATTCCATTAGGAAGTGTAATATTGTAGATGCAATCGACAGAGGAGCTTATGGTAACCAAATGTCCCTTGACCGGGTAGATTGGACAAGGTACTTGTATTGTGTTGCATAATGGTCTCGATTCATTCCCCAAGGCGATGACGAATTGATCTGCATGTAATGTTGACTTGATTCCATTTCGGTCGACCGTTATGACTGCACTGAGTGAATCTTGATGTTGTTGTCCATTATCATTACTAGCATGATGATCTTCAGTCAATACGAGGCTGTCTACACTCTCTTCCGATCTTACCACGAACCTATCATCATATTCACACTGCAATCCTCTCAACAACCCCCGGCAGAACAATCCAACATCTCCTGATGAGTCACCCTCAACTACTTTGCCATCTACGAGTTGTGTCCCTCGTGCAAATCGCCCGTAGTTTATACTCTGCACTAAAGCATCGCATGAATCATCAAGACACTCCATGTTGTACTGCAATATCGATCTATTGCATTGATGCTGTTTTGGTGGTCTGTATATCATTTTCTGAAGAAGGTAGTGCGTGGCGAAGGAGTACATGCTTCGGTCGGACATGAGAGATTTCCAATCAAATGTTATTGCTGGTCGTTGATCAGCTTGATTCTTATTGAAAGCAAATACCGATTTGATGGCCGGCTTGATGGCCTCGTTGAAGAGTGATCGAGTTGTCCATGGAATTGTTAGCGAGGGGCAGAGCACATTGCCATTTCGTCGAGAGGGCGTGGAGAAGTGCGGATATTCAGTTTGCTGTTCTTCATAAGTTGACGATGGCAGTGCGTTGTTATCATTATCGATGACGTTGCGGTCGATGAGCGTGATTTTGACATTTCGATGTTGCTGCGTATGGCCGAGGAGATATCGTGCAGTGCTCAAACCAGCGATTCCACCGCCGAGAATGATTATGTGTTGCTTCTTCTGTGAAGCGGCGGATGATGAGGTTAAACTTCGTGAGGCAATCTTCTGTAGTGCCGACGCCACCGCCTCTGATGCTGCGGAAGACAGATGCATTTTGTTGTTGTTTGGTTGAGCGATGTAAGTGCCTTCAGTTTAGCCCATCATGATAATATACACACAGGGCCTATGAAGACTCCAATTGTTGGTTAAGTGTGTCTAGAGGTAGCGATAAACATTCCTAATTTCCCAGCCCAGCTGTAGGGCTGCTAGCTGGGGCCGCCATCATCATGGAGGTTCTTTTATTTTACAATATTCTCTTCTGGATTTTGGGCGGACTACGGATTCGGATTTACGGACATCGACAGTACCGGTCGGACTCTCGTATGTTCTCCTGGCCATTCTACAAATCGGTCGAGCGTCCTTCGTCTCCCATGCTCGCTGCTGCTTCTTCCGATGCCATCTTGAACAGGCTACCACTTTCGATTGAATGCACGGCTTGCGGCTTGCGGCAATAATTTCACGCTCCTGTTATGTTATTGTTGTTGCGTCTATTCCAGCAGTACCCTATTCCTATTCCAGCAGTACCATAGTCATAGTAGCAGAGATGAAAAGGAGACATTACTGCATCAACAGGAGCACTTACGACAATTTTTGGAAAGCAATTTGGTCCCTGATCGGGAGAGTGTTGAATACTGGAGAGCGTCGAAAGGTGATACCTCGCCACAGATTCAAACACGGAGAATGCGCTCAAGCTGATCATGAACGTATTCTGACGAAAATGAGAGACTTTCTCTGGGCTGACCTGAGGATTCTTACAACTAAAACGAGATGATGGACTTCTGGACGAAGACTCGAATCTTCGGGGAGCTCCTCCTCCGAGCTTCGGATTGCATGCAGCCATCAAAGTGGCGATTTCTGCAGCTTAACGTGTTCGTAGGCGAGATGATCCCACCACTCGAAAACTCGATCCACATATTAGCAGAACAGAAAGAAAAAAGATGCGTATGGTCATCTAGAGAGTTGTCCTTCTGATTCTGAGTAATTATAATTACGAAGTCAATATTCATTCCTCATCATCTCTTTCATCTCTGTCAGATTCTATGCTACAGCGTGATAATTTTGAGACCATCCAAAGAACCTGGATTTATACTCATACTCAGGACGAAAGCAAAAACAAAAAGTAATTCTCTTATTCAAAAATCATCACGGTCGTAAGTCAGACTCAAGTCTTGCTTCCAGATCCGCGTTAAAGCAATGCACATAAAAGTCACAGTCGGCCTTGTGTTCTGGCCATGCAGCCTCTTGGCACTCCTCTGAACAGTAATTTACAGCCCAGCGGCACCTACTACAGCACTTAGTGGCGCTGCGCTTCGTAATTCCACCTGGCAGAGGGCATTTAGGGTTGAAGCAAATGCCAATCTTTGAGATTGATTTGACTTGTTTGTATTTTTCATCAAGGCAACAACAGGGAATGCGTTTCTTGAGGAAGCTCACCAGTGTATGCTCGCTGGAAAGAAGCGTATTGTGAGTATTTGAGCGAAACAATAACACGAGAGAGTAATCCATTGAGTGACTTACTCCGCTGCGGAGCTGGAAATATACAACTCTCTTATCTTGGGCCAATTGGGGTATGGTCGAGTGTTGAGAAAATCGACTTCCATGTACTGCTCGAAGTAACTTGCCTACGATACAGTAAAATTCATGGTGAGAGACAATTATTGAATATGTGCACAATACCAAGCGAAGATCAAAGTTTATACTCACAAGTGCAGCGTATTTACTAGCAATTTTTGGGTGCCCTTCCAGAACTTTGCTTGTCCCACATGTTACCAAATATGAGACGACAAACTTCATTTTGCCAGGATCATTCCAGACTTCACCATACGTCTCTTTGGTAGCATGATACGCTTCAAGAAAGTTCCCTGCAGCACTATCGAATTCATGAACGAATCTCTGTAGAAACCCTTTGCAGTTCTCCACATTGTTTGATGTGTCCATGAACTCCTCATGACTTTGCCGACGGTGCGACGGAACTAGTCCATGGTGGCATTTTGGACTTGCAGTTCGAGTTCGTGTGTTATCACTCTTCTGTGCATCATCGTTCATCTGCAGCTGTCCCATACGTGACTGATTGTAATTGGCCGCCACTTCGTCTTTTACCTCAATCGCCTTGGCCTCCTCGGCCTCGGCTTTTGCTGCCCTCCTCGCTTTGCCTTTGGCCTTCTTCCGCGACACCATTTCAATGTCAATGCCGATGCGCAGCTGCAGCGCCTGAGATTACCGAAACACTGACTTGATGGAGAAGGAGACTTACGCACGGCACTCTACAATACTCTCCCAGAATTTGAGCGGAGGAGGTGGCGGCGCGGTTCGCAATCTTCATGAATGAGCCTGTGCATTATTTAATGATGTTGTGACCTTCTTCAGTGGCCTTTTCGCGTCAGAGTTCGCTCGCAATGTCACAGTTCGCATGTATTGTGCGAACGCATCTGCCTTTGAAAGAAACATACCTCCTCGTTATAAAGCTTCATAACTTCGACTTCGTTGACACAATTGAGACACATGCATTCTGTCTGTGCAGTTCTCTATCACGTATGGTGATGCTGGGCGTCAAGAACGTTGACTACTTGGCTTTCTATCGTGCTTTGGACTGTCTAATGTGGAGTTTGGTAGAGACTTGGAAACTATTGGAGAGAGTGCATTTGATCAATGCAGCTATTGAGCGCACACAAACACAAGCAAAGAAGTCTGCTTCAAAGCCATCACTTGGACTTGTTGGCCAGTGGTGGAAGTACCACCGATCGATGCTTTTAGAGTTGCAGTTGCCTCAAGGAAATGGCACAAACTGCAAACTGCATTGATACCGGATCACTAGTCTGCAACTGGCATGGTCGAAGAATTGCAATGAAATAATTGTGAGGTCTACTTTTGATGTCCCTCTGAGATTGATTTATTCGTCAATTGTGTAGGTAGTTATGATGGAAAATCCCACAACAATAATCGTGCCAACAGTCGTGGTGTGGTCGAGATTGCCTCAGTACCGATCAATTCAGAATGAAATGCCCCCCATCACCAATCGTCGGTAAAGCAGACGCGATTGACAAGGACACCAGAGCAAGATCCAATGCAACTATCCCCCACGCCCAATACATGACAGTGTAAAAATTGTGGTATCATCTAGATTTTGCACTTCATCTTTCTCGATAGTTTTATTCCGCTCTTGCAATGTTGTACAGTGCCGCATGGACAGTCCAGACACTGGCCACGTGGTGCTGTCAAAGATATCCACGCAATCCTCCCAGCCGAGATTGGGATCGAATAATTTGGACCAAATAATGTTATCATCAATGAGAGTTGCGAGTTGCACCGAGACGCATAGCGGCCAATAAAAAGATGATCCTGTAGCATGCTCGAGAAGTCTGTATTAAATCTTCTGCAGCGAGAGTAATCTGGGCCTCATCCGCGGCGGGCGATGGCATGGAAAGTCGACGCAGTTGGATGGCGGATTGTCGCTGTTGTTTGCGCCGAAGAGTATCTTTCAGAAGATCCGACATGTTGTGATGGTGGAAAGAGAAGAAATGTAGTGCAGCAATCTAGAAGAATATTCGACGAGCAACAACCAACAACCAGCAGCTAGCGGCCCCAATAGAATTATGACAGTCAGCTCCTCCGATATTGTAGGTACTGCAACACGGCCTTCGGTTTGTGGATTGATGGGGTTGACCGAGGGTTGACCGCTAGCTTGCACTTGGCAAGCTGCTGGGCGGGAGGTTGTGTTGTGTCGCAGCGATTATGTACAGAGCTTCAACATTGGTATTACCCGGTACTTGAAAACCGTATGGCATCAAATCACGACCACACCGCCAGCAAAAAATCAATCATGGAGCGCCGCCCTCCGCCCTACCGCCAGATCAATCGGCTCCTGCGCAGCCAATCATTCAATCATGGCGGCAAAAAAGTCGTGAGGGCCACATGTCGCCTGCTGGAGGAGCTCATTATTTTTCCAGAGGGAAAATGTACACATCATTTGCTAGCAAACAACAAACAATCATGTCGCTGGCTCAACTCTGCCGCACGGCCGCCTCCAACAGTATTCACCCGCGCACATTGCCGCCGCACCTAGCCGCTTGACTTCCTCCTTCATGAAGCAGGCTCCGCCGCTATCAAGATGATCAAAAGGTGAGTTACATGATTCATGATTCATTCTGATTGCGGAAAAGAACAGCCCGTGAGATCGAGCAACAACTTCAGCGCCGTGGAAGCCGGCGCTATACAAATTGGCCCAGCACCGTGGAAGCCGGTGCTTTACAAATTGGCCCATCATCGCCGAGGAAAGCCGGCGATCAACAAATTGGCCCTGGATACACTTAAGCTCAAAGTTAACCGTCCTCGGACGGCGTCCTGTTTGGGGTTCAGGAGAACCATTTTCTTACAGAGGTGGGCATCACCAATTGGTGATGCCGAGAGAGATCGGTTGGTGGAAAAGCTGAGAGTTGGGCCTGGTACTGCGATCTAGTGATCCCTTGAGGAGGGTGAAGAGGACTTGCTAACCTCAACCTGCCGAATAAGTCAACCAATTGGATGAATGGCATTCAATACATCTTCATCTTGTAAGAAACGTGTTCACGTCCCCCAGTGATATCCAAATACTTTATACATCTCATTTCGAGATCTCACTGGCTGTTCTTTTGATGTCGGGAGCGATAGATGCTTGTAACATGTCTTGATTATTTTGTTTCGAGTCATCTTTCTAACAACACATCTTCCTCCTCACCTATCAACGAGAAGACGAGCGATCACCCTCTGCTTCGTATACGCCCATCGTCCATACTTGTGTAGTGATGACTCCCTCCATCACCGCTTTCTATGTGATTTCAAGACATGTCCTCCCAATGAGAAGACGAGCAATCTCCTGCTGCTATCGTACGGCCACCGTCCATACTCGTACCCACCCCCACTCCGACCAAGCAGTCACTGTTGACGCAAGTGCTTGTGGTGGCATCTTTCACGGAACGAGCAAGATCAGAAATTAATCTCTGCTATCTTACTCCCCAAGTCCATTCAACTGCCTCCGAGGAAGCAGACTGTCACCCTAAGTTTGCGGCCGCCTCGTCATCACTTACTTCGAGATTTGTGCATCAAGACGAGTCAACAACGTGCAGTTTGAGCAGTTGAGCAGGGCTTGGCACAAAGTGACGTTCTAAACATCCCAACATGGCGCATTTGCTGCCTCTAGCGAGATCAATGGGGATTGCCATTTCTAACTTGTCTGAGAGGTAGAGGTAGATGATATGTCTTATGCGATGGATACAAATTATTGATGTAAATACTTAAAGCCACTAAATTACTTGATATTCAATCCAGTATCCTTCTGAACATGCGGAGAAGTAGGAGCAGGTAGATTCTGATTGGCACGTGCGGCAACTGCTGCTGCCGCTGCTTCTTCCGTTGCCATCTTGAACGGGCTACCACTTTGGATTGCCTCGTTGAATGCACGGCTTGCGGCAATATTTTCACGCTCCTGCTGTGTCATTGTTGTTGGGTATATTGCAGCAGTAGGAGGAGTTGGTGCAGCATTGGCGGTTGGAGGAACAGTAGGCATTGCTGCACCAACAGGAGCACTTGCATCAGCGGCCTTCTGTCCATCACTAGCACTAGCAGCAGCCCCTTCCGCTTCCTGCTTTTGTTTGAGCTTCTTTCGCATGCGATAAAAGAAACTCTCCAACCGCTTCTTATCCACACCGCATCCCTTTATAATCTCCTCCTTATCCTTTGAAGTGGGAAACAGAGTCGATGACACTAGGGCGTTCTCGGGACGTGCAAGCCAAGCTTCCACGAATGTCTTTAGATCTTCGTTTGATGGGAGGACTGCATTCTTGATCGATTCTTCCTTGGCCGTCATATCGACCGCTCCCCTACTTCCGTCACCATTGTTGTCATCATTGTTGACATCCATCACCGCCGACTTATCCGCTACTTCCTTTTCCTTCACTTCCACCACCTTACTCGCATTTGGCAACGCCATGGGCTTTTGAGGCGACTTATTCCCTACCCCACCAGTCGGCAACAACTTCATCTGCGTCGTACTAGGCGACTTCTTCATCGTCGGAGGCGCCACCGTGGCCACCGCCGGGACAATAATATCACCCGGTAACGTCCACCTGTTGGCTCTTCCACTCTTCACATCACTCTTGGTATATCCCGCTCGTATAATAGCCTTACCCATTGCAATCCCAAATGATTTCGGTTCAATCTTCCTCAACATCATTTTTTCATACTCCCCAAACGTGTCTGAGTCCTTATTGATCCAATTCATTACATCACGTTGGGTAACACCGGTGAAATTCCTATTCATTTTCTGCAATTTTGACGAATTAGCAGCAGCACGACAAGCACGTGTGGCCAATGTCGTTCCAATGTTTTGACTGTGTTTATCCCATCCGTACTTTCGGTGGCTTCGGATAACATTTGCAATAACTCCGTGTCTGTTTTGGATTCGAGAGTGGACGCAAAGGGCAAGTCATTATTATCGGTGGTGGAGGAGGAGGATTTGGATTTTTTAGTTGGACGTGGTGATTTGATGAGGATGGATGAGTCATCGTCGGAGGTTGCATCATCATCGCTGTTATCGTTGTCTCTCTTCTTCTTTGACGACTGTGTCGTTGCTGCTGCAGGTGCACTGCCGCCATCAAGCACCTTCACAACAGTCTTGGTCAATGTAACCTTGATTGACTTTTGACTATTCACAGCATCAACATTCTTCGGCAACAAGAAGTAAAAGCAATGCGAGGCAATCTGCACCGTAATCACATCACTCAACATGGCGTGCTGTCCCTACTTCAACACCGTGCCGCCCACAATGATTTTTCGTCCGGTACATTCCACTGCAAAGAAGCCACTCGAGGGTAATGGATCAGTTTGTTGCATTGATGGCAGTCGAATAATATCATTTGGTGCCACTTCCGCCGCTTTGTCATTCTCTCTTGAGGTTTTTCGTAAGGAAGATAATTCATACCGTTTAGTGCGTCCATATCGCCCTCGATATTCATTTCGTCTGCATCATTATTATTGGTATCACCGACCTTCACTGCTGCTGCTGCTGGCTTTTTCTTTCGCTTCTTGTAGCAGCCCAACTTGCCGCCCTGCTCCCCATCTCGATAATAAATGCAACACATTGACTTGCTCAATTTAGGTCCGCTCTTATTAGAAGTAGATGAACCCCCCTCGGCCTTATCACCGTCATTTATTCCGCCAAGCCTACAAAATTGACATCTTTGGTGTCGTGCTGTTTGCCCAACGTGGTGGGCAGTGTAGTGAAGTTAATAGATAATATTTTCGACTCATTTTCGAGGGCTGCACCGACTAGCAGGGCGTAGGCTGGAGTTGTTATTGATCCGCCAAGACGATTTTGATTTGCTGCATCGAAGGGTGGTGATTCTGGCAGGGCTGCGTCATTAATATCGTCGTTGGTCGTTGCTGACGATGACGACACATGTTGTCATTATTCATTGACTCGTCCATGCCGGCTGTACCGATAGTATTCTCATTATTATTGTATTCATTTCCGCATCACCCAAGTGCTCTAATACAGATACGCCGCTATTCAACGCTCTGGATGGGCTGGGTGGGGAGGCTGGCGAGGCGGGAAGTGGCCATGTCGAGGCTCTTTATTTTTGGTGTTGAGTGTTGAGAGGTGACACAAGTGAAAACGTGCCCCTTGGTTGTAAGTGTAACGGGCAGTAACAACAGCAAAAGGAACAACTTCTTGTAACACAGGTAACACACAAAACTCAAAGATGTACATCAAGCCATACCAAGACTAAGATGATTGCAGCTATCAGGTCAAGCATGTAGTCACCTCAATTTGCCTTTCATGGAGCAGGTGGTATAATATCTGGAGGAGGGTGAGGAATAAAGGCCTGTGTTAATTGAAAGGTGGCGCTTGCAGGCCTGTCTAAGATTCACAGCTAATTTTGTACCTATTCCCTAACCCTAGTGCCAGGGAAATCGTTACATTCTGAACAGATTAACGGAAGCAATATGGATTACTAATGAAGAATGAGAAGCATGGCAAAGAGCATGATTGAGTATTTTCATTTGCACCGTTGCTGTATCTTAAAAACCTGGTACTTCAGAAGTTGGTGGAGGAGATGAACAAAGTTTAGTACCTCATTTTGAAGCTCTTTGACAGTACTATCCATTGGGTAAGGAAGGCTGGTCTTAGCGCCATCATGGATTTAGAAATATGGCGGGGAGCATGATTTGAGCACATGAACGTCGCCCCAATGGTGATGGACTTATTGTGCACTGAAATTGGTGAACAATCTTGACTAATACATTACAATGTCACTATGGAGGAGACTGAGCAAGGCTGTCGCAAACACAAACGACATGTCTCCAATTGGAATCCCCTACTCTCTCCCCAGTCCTCTCTCCCCAGTCAAGTGATACAAGTACTGTATTCCTATGGAGGAGATTGAGCAAGGCCGCTGCAACAAGTGACACATCCTCAATTGGACTATGTCTGAATGAACTTTGGACGCCACCCCTACTCTCTTCTTCGTGAAATAATACTGTGTTCCTATGGAGGAGACTGAGCAAGGCCAACACAACAAGTGACATGCCCCCAATTGGATGTACGTCTGAATGAACTTTGGATGCCATTCCCTTCTCTCTTCTTCATGAAATGATACTGTGATCTTCAAGCCAGATTAGTGGCTGTTCCCCTCAGGTATCCCACGTCCCACCTGGATGAAGCCAGCACCAGTGCCAAATGCAATGTTTGGATGGTGTTAATGCAAAGGATTGAAATCCTCCATTGGATGTAATTAGCAAGGGACTTGTGGCCATTCTGTGATGTAGATACTCACTTTTGATGGCGAAGGACTACAGCTCAGTTTGCACATGATAGTCATCCTGCTAACTCCAACTGTGCAATGGTTTGTTGGGAACCCCCTCTGCTGCATAAATCAAAGAAACTCCGTCACAAACAACTGGAGTTGGGGAGAAGCCTACTCCCACAAAGCTCAAAACAAAATAGGCACCCTCTGAACCTCTGCTAATGCTCAGCGCTGGAAAGTTTAGACCACCAAGTCAGCCAAGGGTTGTCCTCTCAAAATGCTTCAGGGTTCGCATCTAATCCAGGGTTCACATCTAATCAATACAACAAGCCTGAGGAGTTCAAAGGCAAGTTAGATACTCTTATCAGCAACATGCAGGAGTTTCATGAGGATACGAACTTCCCCAACTGGCTTAACATGGTAAAGATGCTAGCAAGGGCCACTAAATGCTTCGATGTGTTGGATCCGAACTATGTGCCGACTACTCCGGCTGAACAGAGTGCCTTTGTCGCGGTTCGAAATACGATGTTCTTGGCTTTGAATGCAAATGTGAAGTCAAAGCATGGCAAGACGGTACTGTTGACGGGGAAGAAGTCCATTCAACTGCCTCCGAGGAAGCAGACTGTCACCCTAAGTTTGCGGCCGCCTCGTCATCACTTACTTCGAGATTTGTGCATCAAGACGAGTCAACAACGTGCAGTTTGAGCAGTTGAGCAGGGCTTGGCACAAAGTGACGTTCTAAACATCCCAACATGGCGCATTTGCTGCCTCTAGCGAGATCAATGGGGATTGCCATTTCTAACTTGTCTGAGAGGTAGAGGTAGATGATATGTCTTATGCGATGGATACAAATTATTGATGTAAATACTTAAAGCCACTAAATTACTTGATATTCAATCCAGTATCCTTCTGAACATGCGGAGAAGTAGGAGCAGGTAGATTCTGATTGGCACGTGCGGCAACTGCTGCTGCCGCTGCTTCTTCCGTTGCCATCTTGAACGGGCTACCACTTTGGATTGCCTCGTTGAATGCACGGCTTGCGGCAATATTTTCACGCTCCTGCTGTGTCATTGTTGTTGGGTATATTGCAGCAGTAGGAGGAGTTGGTGCAGCATTGGCGGTTGGAGGAACAGTAGGCATTGCTGCACCAACAGGAGCACTTGCATCAGCGGCCTTCTGTCCATCACTAGCACTAGCAGCAGCCCCTTCCGCTTCCTGCTTTTGTTTGAGCTTCTTTCGCATGCGATAAAAGAAACTCTCCAACCGCTTCTTATCCACACCGCATCCCTTTATAATCTCCTCCTTATCCTTTGAAGTGGGAAACAGAGTCGATGACACTAGGGCGTTCTCGGGACGTGCAAGCCAAGCTTCCACGAATGTCTTTAGATCTTCGTTTGATGGGAGGACTGCATTCTTGATCGATTCTTCCTTGGCCGTCATATCGACCGCTCCCCTACTTCCGTCACCATTGTTGTCATCATTGTTGACATCCATCACCGCCGACTTATCCGCTACTTCCTTTTCCTTCACTTCCACCACCTTACTCGCATTTGGCAACGCCATGGGCTTTTGAGGCGACTTATTCCCTACCCCACCAGTCGGCAACAACTTCATCTGCGTCGTACTAGGCGACTTCTTCATCGTCGGAGGCGCCACCGTGGCCACCGCCGGGACAATAATATCACCCGGTAACGTCCACCTGTTGGCTCTTCCACTCTTCACATCACTCTTGGTATATCCCGCTCGTATAATAGCCTTACCCATTGCAATCCCAAATGATTTCGGTTCAATCTTCCTCAACATCATTTTTTCATACTCCCCAAACGTGTCTGAGTCCTTATTGATCCAATTCATTACATCACGTTGGGTAACACCGGTGAAATTCCTATTCATTTTCTGCAATTTTGACGAATTAGCAGCAGCACGACAAGCACGTGTGGCCAATGTCGTTCCAATGTTTTGACTGTGTTTATCCCATCCGTACTTTCGGTGGCTTCGGATAACATTTGCAATAACTCCGTGTCTGTTTTGGATTCGAGAGTGGACGCAAAGGGCAAGTCATTATTATCGGTGGTGGAGGAGGAGGATTTGGATTTTTTAGTTGGACGTGGTGATTTGATGAGGATGGATGAGTCATCGTCGGAGGTTGCATCATCATCGCTGTTATCGTTGTCTCTCTTCTTCTTTGACGACTGTGTCGTTGCTGCTGCAGGTGCACTGCCGCCATCAAGCACCTTCACAACAGTCTTGGTCAATGTAACCTTGATTGACTTTTGACTATTCACAGCATCAACATTCTTCGGCAACAAGAAGTAAAAGCAATGCGAGGCAATCTGCACCGTAATCACATCACTCAACATGGCGTGCTGTCCCTACTTCAACACCGTGCCGCCCACAATGATTTTTCGTCCGGTACATTCCACTGCAAAGAAGCCACTCGAGGGTAATGGATCAGTTTGTTGCATTGATGGCAGTCGAATAATATCATTTGGTGCCACTTCCGCCGCTTTGTCATTCTCTCTTGAGGTTTTTCGTAAGGAAGATAATTCATACCGTTTAGTGCGTCCATATCGCCCTCGATATTCATTTCGTCTGCATCATTATTATTGGTATCACCGACCTTCACTGCTGCTGCTGCTGGCTTTTTCTTTCGCTTCTTGTAGCAGCCCAACTTGCCGCCCTGCTCCCCATCTCGATAATAAATGCAACACATTGACTTGCTCAATTTAGGTCCGCTCTTATTAGAAGTAGATGAACCCCCCTCGGCCTTATCACCGTCATTTATTCCGCCAAGCCTACAAAATTGACATCTTTGGTGTCGTGCTGTTTGCCCAACGTGGTGGGCAGTGTAGTGAAGTTAATAGATAATATTTTCGACTCATTTTCGAGGGCTGCACCGACTAGCAGGGCGTAGGCTGGAGTTGTTATTGATCCGCCAAGACGATTTTGATTTGCTGCATCGAAGGGTGGTGATTCTGGCAGGGCTGCGTCATTAATATCGTCGTTGGTCGTTGCTGACGATGACGACACATGTTGTCATTATTCATTGACTCGTCCATGCCGGCTGTACCGATAGTATTCTCATTATTATTGTATTCATTTCCGCATCACCCAAGTGCTCTAATACAGATACGCCGCTATTCAACGCTCTGGATGGGCTGGGTGGGGAGGCTGGCGAGGCGGGAAGTGGCCATGTCGAGGCTCTTTATTTTTGGTGTTGAGTGTTGAGAGGTGACACAAGTGAAAACGTGCCCCTTGGTTGTAAGTGTAACGGGCAGTAACAACAGCAAAAGGAACAACTTCTTGTAACACAGGTAACACACAAAACTCAAAGATGTACATCAAGCCATACCAAGACTAAGATGATTGCAGCTATCAGGTCAAGCATGTAGTCACCTCAATTTGCCTTTCATGGAGCAGGTGGTATAATATCTGGAGGAGGGTGAGGAATAAAGGCCTGTGTTAATTGAAAGGTGGCGCTTGCAGGCCTGTCTAAGATTCACAGCTAATTTTGTACCTATTCCCTAACCCTAGTGCCAGGGAAATCGTTACATTCTGAACAGATTAACGGAAGCAATATGGATTACTAATGAAGAATGAGAAGCATGGCAAAGAGCATGATTGAGTATTTTCATTTGCACCGTTGCTGTATCTTAAAAACCTGGTACTTCAGAAGTTGGTGGAGGAGATGAACAAAGTTTAGTACCTCATTTTGAAGCTCTTTGACAGTACTATCCATTGGGTAAGGAAGGCTGGTCTTAGCGCCATCATGGATTTAGAAATATGGCGGGGAGCATGATTTGAGCACATGAACGTCGCCCCAATGGTGATGGACTTATTGTGCACTGAAATTGGTGAACAATCTTGACTAATACATTACAATGTCACTATGGAGGAGACTGAGCAAGGCTGTCGCAAACACAAACGACATGTCTCCAATTGGAATCCCCTACTCTCTCCCCAGTCCTCTCTCCCCAGTCAAGTGATACAAGTACTGTATTCCTATGGAGGAGATTGAGCAAGGCCGCTGCAACAAGTGACACATCCTCAATTGGACTATGTCTGAATGAACTTTGGACGCCACCCCTACTCTCTTCTTCGTGAAATAATACTGTGTTCCTATGGAGGAGACTGAGCAAGGCCAACACAACAAGTGACATGCCCCCAATTGGATGTACGTCTGAATGAACTTTGGATGCCATTCCCTTCTCTCTTCTTCATGAAATGATACTGTGATCTTCAAGCCAGATTAGTGGCTGTTCCCCTCAGGTATCCCACGTCCCACCTGGATGAAGCCAGCACCAGTGCCAAATGCAATGTTTGGATGGTGTTAATGCAAAGGATTGAAATCCTCCATTGGATGTAATTAGCAAGGGACTTGTGGCCATTCTGTGATGTAGATACTCACTTTTGATGGCGAAGGACTACAGCTCAGTTTGCACATGATAGTCATCCTGCTAACTCCAACTGTGCAATGGTTTGTTGGGAACCCCCTCTGCTGCATAAATCAAAGAAACTCCGTCACAAACAACTGGAGTTGGGGAGAAGCCTACTCCCACAAAGCTCAAAACAAAATAGGCACCCTCTGAACCTCTGCTAATGCTCAGCGCTGGAAAGTTTAGACCACCAAGTCAGCCAAGGGTTGTCCTCTCAAAATGCTTCAGGGTTCGCATCTAATCCAGGGTTCACATCTAATCAATACAACAAGCCTGAGGAGTTCAAAGGCAAGTTAGATACTCTTATCAGCAACATGCAGGAGTTTCATGAGGATACGAACTTCCCCAACTGGCTTAACATGGTAAAGATGCTAGCAAGGGCCACTAAATGCTTCGATGTGTTGGATCCGAACTATGTGCCGACTACTCCGGCTGAACAGAGTGCCTTTGTCGCGGTTCGAAATACGATGTTCTTGGCTTTGAATGCAAATGTGAAGTCAAAGCATGGCAAGACGGTACTGTTGACGCATCTTCCCAATGCTGATACACAGCAGGTGTTCAAGGATCTCGCAGCTTATTATGCAGGACCGGGATCTATTTTCAAGGATGGCCATGTCAATACTCTCTTTACCAAATTGATGACACCTCATCCCGATACTTACGTCAAAGGCACACTCACAGATACTCTCGAGGCATGGAAGCAGACTCTGACGGAACATGATACTACAAAGGGTATGCCTACGTCACCGGCTGGCAAGAAAGTGATGTTCGACCGCTTCATCCAGAATATGCAAGTTCTAGACCACGTTGCTAACCTTGAAAGTGTGGTGTCCTCACTCATTGATGTGATGTTTCAAACTGCGAGTGTCACCAATGCACCTCCACCTGTCATGGGACCTGATCAAGTCGTTAACCTCTACAAACAACAGGCTCTAGATTTGATACCAGGCAGAAGCAGGAGGTTCTCAACAAGCGTCATCACATTTCTACCGAGGTCAAATGTCTGAATCAAGTTTACAGTACCTACCAACTGTCACTTAATCTCAGCCCTTCACTAGAATATGACCAGCTTCCTGATGAAAAATGGTTTCAAGTGTTCACAATGTCGTCATGTAATCGCCCAAAACCAGGGTTCATACCAGGCGGTACCTACCATTTATTCACCAAGGAAGAGAAGATGATGTGGAATGAGTTCACACCTCAGCAATTCTGCACCCACCTTGTGAGGTCCCAGCCATGATCAACATTCCAATACTGGTGTTGTTCCCCATGTCAAGACTGCGCCCTAGTCCAGCACTAATCCTACGTCAAGGTATAAAAAGGGATCTGATCCACATTGAAAGGGTGCGGTAAATCATCGAGCTTGTGCCAATGTTGCTGAACAGAAGTGTGCCGATGATGAGAGAGTCCAAGCCAATGTGTATGAACTCTGCAGGTTTCACGTCAATGTCAGCAAGGGCCTTTTCAATGAGTCAACCAGCTTTCTGGACTCCGTCAGAGCGGCACAAAATCATGAGCAGGTATTGCAAGTTCACCAAACCAGTCAATTACCTCCTTTTGATCCTGTTCGATTGTTATCTGTACCTGAGGACGAGCATGTCGACAATGAAGGTGAAGATGGTGATGATGTCTCTGCTGCTGAAGATAACGGTATGATGCTGATGCGTCGATGATATTCCTGGCAATGATGATAGGGAGGTCAATGCCACCGAGGGTGCCAAGCCGTCTGATGATGCCTCTTCTGATGGTAGTTATTCTTCAGACCATTGAGGAGCGGTGGATTATGACCCTGACTCAGCAGATCTAGACGTGGAATGGTATGTAGCTCTTCTTCTCCACCAGTTCAAGTCTGATGGTATTGACATTGGCCACGGCAACACATGTGCACATGAGTTTATCTACGGCCATCTTGAAGTCACTCCACAGTCACACAGAGTTATTCAATCAGTCATCTCTAAGTCACTCCACAGTCACACAGAGTTATTCAATCAGTCATCTCTACCATCAGCGGTATGATTGACAGGGGAGCCAACGGCAGTGTGGCTGGTGATCCAAAGTTCTTACGTACTATCAGCGTCAAGAGATAGATTTCATTGGTATTAACAACCATACAATCAGTCGGGTGCAGATTGGTACTGTTGGAGGCATTGCACGCATTGTTGGACCTGATGGACCTACAGAAAGATGGTGGGAGGCCTCTGAAGTGGGATTATTTTGTTGTTGCAATATATTCTGGTCCAATTAGAATGAATACCAATGTGACAGGAATAAAATTTGGTAATCAGAATTAACCCTAATGTATCAAAAGTTAATTCTGATGGTCAATTTTTAATTCTGATCAAACGGTATTGGTCAGTCTAAAATATTGTCACATCAGACTCACGCTGATGTCAACGCATACCGACACACACATCCATAACAACCTTCCCACGGAACACAAATCGTTGTGGGTGTAAACAAATTTTTGAAGACCAATCCTCATTTTTGACGTTCGAAGTGGGGATTCGAAGTGCATTATTTTTTGAATTGACCATGCCAACGACAACCACAACGACAACACTAACAATGACAATGTTCACCAACCCCCCTAAGATGCGCGATAGATTGACCGCAAAATGCCTCCATCAACTGCAATGGGTTGATATCACCGCCTATTAGAGAGGAATAAATTGTCCCGATCATCTATCCAAATGGAACTCTGATAAGATTGATGTCGACAAAGACTGGATCCCCGAGGATATGTATCACAAGGCACTGCAACGAGGACTTTGCACACCATCTGTTAGTTGCAATCATCATCAGATGATTGCATGTTAATTCCTTGACAACCACTCGATCAGGTCACATGCAATGGTATTTCGACCTCCAGGAACAGGGAAGAGTTTCACTTGGGATGGAATTTTACTGGCAAGGTATCTGAGGGGTTCGAAGAATAAGAGGTTTCTGGTCCTGTCTCCACACTCTGCGCTCCTTGCCCAACATGTGCAGCAGTCCCAGCAGTTCTTTGACAGCACATCTTTGCAAGTGACATCCATTACTGGCTCCAATATTGACACTGCAAACACATTGGTTGATTTTGACCTTTGCTACATCTCCATTCACGCATTCGCCAAACTTGCAGATAAGAACAGGGAGTTGCTTCAGTCATGGGATGTTGGTTCCTAAACAAAATGCTTTTTTTGGGCAATAATAGCATTAATTTGCTCTTATTGCCCACGTGACTGCTCTTATTGCCCACGTGACTGCTCTTATTGCCCAAGTGCTACTGCTAGCTCAATTGCATGGGCTTAGCTCTTCAAGCAAATATTTGGGTAATTGCCACCTTCAGATCGCCTCCCTCAAAAATCAAACCACTCACCATGAGCGCTCGAAACTACTCTGTACACAAGATGCAATAAAATACAATCCCAACATCACTGTAGCATATATTTATAACGACACACTCGCTATCCTATGGCGCTGCTGTCCGTCGAATATCGTTGTTGTAGCCACTGTATTTATTGTCGTATCATACCTGCTGCTATCTCATGATGATGCAGTTTCATATTAGATGTGGGCTATTTAGAAATATTAACAATTCATAACATTACATTTATTATTCTTAGGACTCTATTTGCCCAACTTCACCATCCTCCAACTTTGTAATTTCAGATTGCTTAACTTCTGCTAGCTTTTTCCTACGCAGTTGGATCCCAAACACAGTCCTTTGACTATGTTGTGTGTGAACATGGCCGAAGTGGATAAGCCGGCTGTCAAACACAACACAATTGAATTCAACCCTTTTGACCTGTTCCTTAGTGACTCTACCATTATCAGCGGCACGGTTGAGGGTTGTTTTGTCGTTGCCGTTGAAGATTCGTAAATGAGGTTTCATCTCTTGTGATTTGGCATAAATCGTGATATCTCCATAATGCTTTTCTTTCCGTTTGCCGAGCAAGATTAATGCTGTGAGATAGCCCGGGCATTTTTGTGTGGTATCGCGATGGACATCACCGGAACTGCGTGCTTTGCACCAAGCAGATCTTGGGGCAACCACCCAATTACCATTTTCACTTGATTTAAACTCATCGTCGATATTACAATCACATCGGAGGTGGATATTAATTTCTTTTACAATTTTACGGAAGAGCTCTTTTGGTGCATATTTATTGACATCATTTGTGAACACATGGCGGACACTCCTGTAAGATTCTCCGATGATTGGAACCCTCTTTGATAATTCATTGATAGATTCATCAGATACATTGAAGTGGGTGATTAAGCCATTTCCAGTGATGGTTTTGCTAGAAGAATTCATTTTTGTGGCGTGATGTGGTTGGCGACGATGGGTCCTCAGCCTACGCAGCCGTTGTTGTTTTTGCTGTTGGGCGATGGCGTTGGCAGTGCGTGTTGTCGGCCCTCGGGGCCCCAGTCGGTTTAGTGCAGCGGTTATCGGCGGGCTCGGAGGTGCCCTCCTTACCCTGTAGGTCATTTGACCCTTTTTGACTCCAGCCATTTCTACAGGGAATCACGTAGGAATTAGTATCTTAGGATTTAGGAGAAATAAATCTTGACCCCCCATGTAGAAATTTAATTCCCACTGTGGAGCATACTGGCGGCTACAGGATACCGCTGCGTAGGAACTCGGTTGCATCTTAATCTTGTAAGCATTGTTTCTCATAAATGTTTGATCCCAAACGCATTCTTCGTCCTTCTTAGCCAGAATCTTTCTTGTGTTCAAGAACGTCATCACACTCATCTCCAATCATCTCCTCTATTGTACCTTAATTTTCCCACCTTGGAAGGATTTTAAATTCCACACCAACACCACCTCGCACTCATTCCCTCTACCTCTAGGTCTGGAACAGTCTCATGTATCGAAGTAAGTTTTGGGTAGTTCCCACTCCGGCTTCTTCTCTGACCATGTATTGTTAGGGAATTTGATCATGTTGCCAATTTGCGTCATGAGTGCCTCCCTGTCTGGTATTAGATTTTGTTCCATAGCAGTCTTATACGTTGTGTTCAGGATCCTGTTCACCATTTCCTCGTTGTATGTCTCTGTCGTGTGCTCAGCTCTCCTCTGAAGGCGCTCTACGCACCTCTCCAACTTGATTACCGCCTCGCATAGTTGGCCGTTCGTCTTTTCAGTACAGTTGAGTATCCTGTCGATGGAAATGTTTGGACCAGTCCAATGAATGGAGCTGTCCTGAGGATGATCGCCCACTCTCCTTCCCTGCTGCCGAGCGCCTCCCCTGCTTTGTTGTGTGTCTTTTCCGTGTGGTACAGTCCATGTTGATTGTTGTTGTGTGCCACCTGTTCCCGATACGCGAGAGAAATGAATGTAAGATTGATGCGTGTGTGTCAAACCAGAAATACAAATGGGCATGCAGCTTCTCTGTTTGTGTTGACTTGCGTTTCGTTCCAACTGTCTGACAAAATCCTTGATCTCCTTGCGAACCATTGATGCGTCTTGCGATTTGTTACGCGCTCACTTTCACTTACCTGAAAGATGCCTTTTGCAGCCTTTCCCTCCCCACATCATTCCACCAAATGAATTTCTCACCTTGGAGGAAAAATAAATTCGGTACGAAAATAAAATTCCTTGTTAGCACCACCCTCACATACCAAGGTAAGATGCCTTTTGCAGCCTTTCCCTCCCCACATCATCCCACTAAATAACTTTCTCACCTTGGAGGAAAAATAAATTCGGTACGAAAATAGAATTCCTTGGTAGCACCACCCTCACTTACTCACCTTGATCCAGCGATAAAAGTATTGTAGCATCTTCTCCTCACTCAACTTTTGTTTTCGTTACAAAAAATAAGTTCCCGCTGCTTCTGAGTAGAACTTTTACTAGCTGCAGTTGTGCCTGCTTGCGGCATGAATCACCATGGCGCCGTACAGCCTGTCAGCGTGCCAAGTGGTGAGAGTGTTCTGTGCTGTAATGCGGGCCCTCGGGGCCTCTCCCATTATGTCTCTGGGAATTGTTTTTCTTACAGGGTATCCGACTGTAAAGTTGCTCTGCAATGCTATGTCTTGCTCTCTTCTCTGTCTTTTGCTAAATTTTGGCTAAGTGTGCTCACCCCCCGCCCCCTCTTCGTTTTTGCGCGCTGCACGCCACGTTGCCTCTCAAAGATTTTTTGGAAGTTTTTTCGAGCTCAGCAGCCATACACAAAACAACCATGGCGAACGGCATGTTCCGTGCGTTTACAAGGCAACCGCCGGGAGTTCATTAGTGATCAGCATGTGTATCTTGATCCCATCGCCACGGCGCAGCGACTGATATGCGGTGATTTCAACGTATCAAGCTAGTTGATGTGATCTACGGCTCTTCATATCGCCGGCGATGTATCGACACGACAATGAATAGCCACCGAGTTGAAGGGTGGGGGAGTGCCATTAGAATACAATTATTTTGGTATGCCGACATCAAACAACAAAATTATTTGGATTCGGTCGATCGCCTTCATTCTTCCATCACCCCTAACAGCATGGCACAACAATTGCCTGCATCGACGACATCGCACACGCATCCTCACACATCTTTAATATTTATCGGAGATCAAGAGGAGCATGTGCCGCAATAGATATGTGGCAATCTACATCTTTTATCAAAGGGGTAGCGGATAATATTGATACGCATAAAAGGAGTGTGGTGATGAGTTTAGATTAATTAAGTGACGGCAACAAATAACAATTAACCATCGGTCGAATGCTACCTTCGGGCAAACCAAAACTCAACGCATGAAACAAAAGCAGCAGCAGCGCAGCAAGAGCAGCAGCACCAGCATGCATCAGATGTACATGTCACCCTTACGGATAAAGCAATCACCAACTGCTTAGCAATGTCAGAAAGGGAGAAAGAAAACCAACACCGCTGGCTCAAAATGCAAGCTAAACACGCAGCAATTCAAGTACTATTGGAAACGCTGATCATCTCAACAGAGAAGGATCACATCCAACGTGAACAAAGCGTGGGGGGAGAAGCGTGGGGGGAGGTCAGAAGGGGTTACTATCAGCTTACTATCAGCTTCCGCCAATTTAACCGGCAACACTGATCATTTCAACAGAGAAGGATCACATCCAATGTCAACAAAGCGTGTGGGGAGAAGCGTGGGGGATGAGGCCAGAGCTCCGTCTGCAATTGACCCTGTTCCATAAGCTTCCCCGCTTCTCCTGCGCCGTAAATAATTTTTGAACCACCTCAACACAAAAAAGCAACGGACAATGGCGACCCCAACCCTATGCCCATGCACCACCGATGGATTTACCACCCCAAACCGCCTTCTCCAACCGTGGTGGTTCCATACCGACCGATGATGAGCGAAGAGTGAATTGTGTCGTACACCTACCCTTATTTTCGGTGCCTTCACACATCTTATGTCCGTTGGTGCAAAAATGACGAAATCGCCACCTACACAACAACATATTCGTGGTATCTAGCACCTCTACATCCCTAAAAACCGATCAATTGACGATTCGATGCTATGCTTAGAAAGGGCGGCGTGTTTCTTGGTCAGTGTCACCGTTACGGCTCATCTATTCCAAATCGACCTTCGTTATTTTTATCGGCACAACCGACTTGATGGGAGGGGAGAATAACAACGTCAATAGGGGGTAACGGTAGTCTATACAGTTGCAATGAGGCTTTGAGCGGCCACGTGTTGCGTATATCTTCTGTCATAGAGGCGGTGGAATGTTCTTTCGTACTGTCAGCAATGCGTACGATTCAGACTCTAGAGACAAATAATAACAACATCGGGGGTACGTAACGTAACCTATGAGGCAATCCATGGCACCCACTACTCTTCAGAAACAACAAAATAACATGGATTGATGATATATAACTGGTGATGTGTTGGATGGGTGTATTGCGGTGGAGAGGCGGTGCAGCGCATTCATCATACGACAACAGCGTTATTATTCGTGCAATACAGCAGAATCAGTGTATGGGGAAAGTGGGAGACAACAACCATCATTGAAGAATCAGAGTTGAGAATGTCATCATGTATGTAATCTGAAAGTTGTGCTGGGGTGTTGCAGTGCATAGAAGGGTGTTGCAGTGCATAGAAGTTGGTGGAAGAGGTTGATGATGGTAGAGCTTACTTTTGATGTAACAATAGTGGGAGAGTGGCATGTAGATCTTAGAGGCACTTGAAACATCATACTACAACCCAATCTGAAGTGAAATAATGCGCATTCTACAATAAAAAGGCATATGACGAAGCAGTGTGCTGTGGATAAACTCATGAGGATCAAAGATGATGCCTATCTGGTGGCTGTGGAGCTTATGGGAGGAGGGTTGGTATACCGTCTTTGCCCTACTTGACTGACTAAAATGAAACAAATAAGAGTCCATCACAACAATTAACTGGGAGATTTGCCTGTAGAGGAATATTGAAGTGCTGATTCTGACATATATCAGAGAGGAGTATCGGTTTGCGAGGTTCAGATGATTGTAACACACGTTTGGAGCCGAGAGTTAGAAGGCGAGTAGGTGAGGGAGAGAACCTCCATTGCGATCCTAAAGCGGTAAACATAAGAAATACAACAGCTCCATTATGAAGGGCGGTTTCTGCTGCCAGAGGGTGTTTAATTCAAGCTCAGCTGCGTGCAACAGAGAGTCATCTGCCGAATGCCGACTCGCGAGGATTGACCATTTCATTTGTGACCAAACCAATACTTCTCGTTTAAGGAAAGAGCACACTTAACGCATAGCTCAGCTCTAGATTGATATTGTATTAAAATAATGTATCTCTTACATTCCTCATCTAATTTTGGGTTGATAGGACATCATCATCATTGTGACGGGCTGAAGTGGTGGGGGCAAAAATTATTTACGGCGCAAGATCTCGAATTATTTTGCTGAGGAGCTTATGGAACAGGGTCAATAAATAAACCAGAAACTGGTTTATTTCTGGGCGAATAGTGGCATGAGAGAAGAGACTAACAATCATCAAGCTATCCAAAAACACTTCAGCGAACACTCATTGAAGAATCAAATCATCTAAGTCACCGATCCACTACACTGCCATACAACAATTAGCCATCACTATCAAACATCATCTTCAAGCAATCCGACATTCCAAGCACGCAACAAAAACAGCAGCAGCAGCAGCAACAACAACAACAACAGAGTGCACAGATCTATGTCACCAATCACAAACTGGAACACTTATTGGAAGAACGAATTCAACTAAATCACCTGACCACCAAACTGTCATGCAACAATTAGCCATCACTATCAAACATCATCTTCAGGCAATCCGACATTCCAAGCACGCAACAAAAACAGCAGCAGCAGCAGCAACAACAACAACAACAGAGTGCACAGATCTATGTCACCAATCACAAACTGGAACACTTATTGGAAGAACGAATTCAACTAAATCACCTGACCACCAAACTGTCATGCAACAATTAGCCATCACTATCAAACATCATCTTCAGGCAATCCGACATTCCAAGCACGCAACAAAAACAGCAGCAGCAGCAGCAACAACAACAACAACAGAGTGCACAGATCTATGTCACCAATCACAAACTGGAACACTTATTGGAAGAACGAATTCAACTAAATCACCTGACCACCAAACTGTCATGCAACAATTAGCCATCACTATCGAACATCATCTTCAGGCAATCTGACATTCCAAGCACGCAACAAAAACAGCAGCAGCAACAACAACAACAGAGTCACAGATCTATTTACATGACATGCATTTTTGCAGCAGATATCTGAAAGGGAGAAGCAAGACTGCCACCACAATGCTCGAAATACAATCAAAACACCAACAAAACATATCAATTCAAACCATTTCGAGAATACGGACCATCTAAATCACTCTGTTTCCTGTATCTCTTTCTCGAAATGAGGGATATAGCCAAATAAAAAGCGCCTTTAAGCCAGGTACTTCTCGCTTTCTATGTAGGAATCACTACAAATCCTACGCCGGTATGGTCTACAGAGCCTCTACGTGTCATTCAAGATTTAAATCTCCTAAATCCTTCGTTACTAATTCCTACGTGGTTTCCTGTAGAATCGAGTTGGCTCGTTTTG
The DNA here is from genome assembly GCA_030544225.1 of Skeletonema marinoi. Taxonomy (NCBI): domain Eukaryota; phylum Bacillariophyta; class Thalassiosirophyceae; order Thalassiosirales; family Thalassiosiraceae; genus Skeletonema; species Skeletonema marinoi. The sequence goes on from CM060497.1 coordinate 2,049,674, forward strand.
GCTCAAACCCTGTATATGGAAATGGAGGCACCTCCGGTTCCCCGGACTCCGCTTTGCTGCATCTTACCGGGGCCCCGAGGGCCGATCAATCTCCTTCACTGAATCCGACCTCTGTTGATTGTTGTTACGTACTTACCACCTCTACAACCTGCACTCGTGTCGACTTTATTGCCACCGCAAATTTTCATGTTGTGTTGTCACGGAGCGTGAGAGCGTGACTCTCGTTTCAGTCCACTAACCAACCATCCGCAGCTTTTCAGATATGTATCGCAGACAGCTATCCGATGTTTTAGTGCAGTACATTCGATCGCCAGAGCGGAGCTGCGTTTATTGCTCGTTTTGTTTCGGCCGGTGGCTGTGGTAGCGCATGTTGTGCACACATCTCATTGAATGGTTATTAACATCTCTTAGTGTATATTGGCAAGGTTATTGCGGTGATCGACTACCGTTGGCACTGCTATCAAATGGCGATCAAAACAGACATGCCTGTTGTCTCGCTGTTGGTGGGAGCATAATGTGCCGGAGAGGTGCGTGAAGAAAAAGATCTTTTGTGTTGTAGATTGAGAGATGTTTCTGCGGGAGATAGAAGGATTTATTGCGGTCGTCGCCTATTGTTGTCACCGCTGTTGCATGGCGATCAAAGCAGACATAATGCTGGTTGTCTAACTCTGGAGTTGGGAAGATATGGCTGGTCGGAATCTACTCCGCAGCGCCATGATGATGATGAAAGTTCATTCTGTGAGTGGTTGATGAAAAGATTTTTTGCAGTTTCGGCGCGCGCGGGCAAAGATCTTTTCCTCCTTTCGTGCGCATGCTTCCGGCAGCATGCGCAACCTATACCAGGATACCCGTCTGAGACACATGTCTGGAAAGTAAATTCTAGAGCAAGATGCAACAAGCCAAGCATGCCTGACCATTTTAATTTATGACCAGGTGCAAAGAATAAAGTAGCATTCAACACAAACTGTTCATTATACATATCTATCTTTGCAGAGCAACTTTATCGGCCCTCGGGGCCCCGGGGAGATGCAGCAAAGCGGAGTCCGGGGAACCGGAGGTGCCTCCATTTCCATATACAGGGTTTGAGCCAAAATGAGCCAACTCGATTCTACAGGAAACCACGTAGGAATTAGTAACGAAGGATTTAGGAGATTTAAATCTTGAATGACACGTAGAGGCTCTGTAGACCATACCAGCGTAGGTTTTGTAGTGATTCCTACATAGAAAGCGAGAAGTACCTGGCTTAAAACCACTTTTTATTTGGCTATATCCCTCATTTCGAGAAAGAGATACAGGCAACAGAGTGATTTAGATGGTCCGCGTTCTCGAAATTGTTTGAATTGATATGTTTTGTTGGCATTTTGATTGTATTTCAAGCATTGTGGTGGCAGTCTTGCTTCTCCCTTTCAGAAATCTGCTGCAAAAATGCATGTCATGTAAATAGATCTGTGACTCTGTTGTTGTTGTTGTTGTTGCTGCTGCTGTTTTTGTTGCGTGCTTGGAATGTCATATTGCCTGAAGATGATGTTTGATAGTGATGGCTAATTGTTGCATGACAGTTTGGTGGTCAGGTGATTTAGTTGAATTAGTTCTTCCAATAAGTGTTCCAGTTTGTGATTGGTGACATAGATCTGTGCACTCTGTTGTTGTTGTTGTTGTTGCTGCTGCTGCTGTTTTTGTTGCGTGCTTGGAATGTCGGATTGCCTGAAGATGATGTTTGATAGTGATGGCTAATTGTTGTATGGCAGTGTGGTGGATCGGTGACTTAGTTGATTTGATTCTTCAATGAGTGTTCGCTGAAGTGTTTTTGGATAGCTTGATGATTGTTAGTCTCTTCTCTCATGCCACTATTCGCCCAGAAATAAACCAGTTTCTGGTTTATTTATTGGCAGGAGGTAGCTTCTGACCTCACCCCACACCCGCCCCACGCGTCTCCCCACATGCTTTGTTGACGTTGGCTAATGCGATCCTTCTCTGTTGGTTTAGATTATCAGCGTTGCCAGTTAAATTGGCGGAAGCTGATAGTAACCCCTTTTGACCTCCCCCCGCGGTTCTCCCCCCACGCTTCTTTCGAGTTGGATGTGATCCTCCTCTGTTGGTTTCGATGATCAGCGTTTCCAATATTTCTTGAATTGCTGCGTGTTTAGCTTGCATTTTGAGCCAGCGGTGTTGGTTTTCTTTCTCCCTTTCTGACATATGCTAAGGAGTTGGCGATTGCTTTATCCGTAAGGGTGACATGTACATCTGCTGCACGCTGGTGCTGCTGCTCTTGCTGCGCTGCCGCTGCTTTTGTTTCATGCGTTGAAGTTTGGTTTGCCCGAAGATGGCATTCGCTCGACCGATGTTAATTGTTATTTGTTGTCGTCACTTAATTAATCTAAACTCGTCACCACACTCGTTTTATGCGTATCAATATTATCCACTACCCCTTTGATAAAAGATGTAGATTGCCACATATCTATTGCGGCACAGCTCCTCTTGATCTCCGATATAAATGTGTGAGGAGCGTGTGCGATGTCGTCGATGCAGGCAATTGTTGTACCATGCTGTTGGGGGTGGTGGAAGAATGAAGGCGATCGACCGAATCCAAATAATTTTGTTGTTTGATGTCGGCTGCATGACAAAATAATTGTATTCTAATGGCACTCCCCCACCCTTCAACTCGGTGGCTATTCATTGTCGTGTCGATACATCGCCGGCGATATGTAGAGCCGTAGATCACATCAACTAGCTTGATACGTTGAAATCGCCGCATATCAGTCGCTGCGCCGTGGCGATGGGATCAAGATACACATGCTGATCACTAATTAACTCCCGGCGGTTGCCTTGTAGCGCACGGAACATGCCGTCTCGCCATGGTTGTTTTGTGTGTGGCTGGTGGCTGCTGAGCTCGAAAAAACTTCCAAAAAATCTTTGAGAAGCAACGTGGCGCGCGCGCAACAACGAAGAGGGGGCGGGGGGCGAGCACACTTAGCCAAAATTTAGCAAAAGACTAGAGAAGAGAGTCAATGACATAGCATTGCAGAGCAACTTTACAGTCGGATACCCTGTAAGGAAAACAATTCCCAGAGACATGATGGGAGAGGCCCCGAGGGCCCGCATTACAGCACAGAACACTCTCACCACTTGGCACGCTGACAGGCTGTACGGCGCCATGGTGATAGACAGATATAGTTATTAAAAGAAATTAGACTGGCACATGCATGCCCACCAGAGCAAAGCCCCGAGGGCCACACTGCAGCACACTCATACTTACAGCACACACAGCACTGCAGGGACAGACCAGTTTATAACCATGGTTGCAGATGGCAGCGGGGGAGAGGTTTGTTGACTGTACTTACATGTGTAACTTTTATCGGCTTTGTGCCGGCGGCATGGAGATGGTGAAGTTCCCTCCTCTCTTTTCGAGGGAACAATTCACACACCCCAAACAAAAGACGAACTCGCCGGCAGCATCCACAAGCAATAGTTGATCCCCACCAGAATTGTAGTCGACACAACCGCCGACGACACAACCACCAGCAGCGCCGCCGCCGCCACCTTATCCAATCGTCAGCGAAGATTGTCGGCGAAGTCGACACAAGCCGCAGGTGACAGAGCTACATCGCTATCCCTTTGGATTGCAGGTCGCCATCATTTGCAGCTGTTGAAGCCACTACCTACTCCGCCCCCGCTGCCGCCACTGCCGCCCCCGCCCCCCACATTGATCAATTAATAACCAGGCTAAAAATAATCCACCCCTCCAATCACCAAACAACAAAGAATTATTATTTGACAGTCATCCTTCCGACCATTATTTAAACACAAGCCGCAGGTGACAGAGCTACATCGCTATCCCTTTGGATTGCAGGTCGCCATCATTTGCAGCTGTTGAAGCCACTACCTACTCCGCCCCCGCCGCCGCCACTGCCGCCCCCGCCCCCCACATTGATCAATTAATAACCAGGCTAAAAATAATCCACCCCTCCAATCACCAAACAACAAAGAATTATTATTTGACACGTCATCCTTCCGACCATTATTTAAACTCGACGATGAGCAGCAGTCAACAGCAGCAGCCACTGCCGCCGCCGCCGCCGCCAAATCCTCCAACGGCGTCGCAGCCACCGCCGTCGCAACAACAACAGCAACAATCAGCTAACAATTGCAGCCGTTGCCGCCAAAGAGACAGCGAGTAAATTCTGTCGGGGGAGAAAATATTAATAGTGGTGAAAACGACAATAATGATATGGGGTTTGGGGATGATGAATACAACTTTGATTCACAGGGCTGTGATTGGGAACCAAGCAAGGACATGGAACACAGTCACTCTTTAGAGGTGAATTTATTTGGAGTTTACTGCAACTCCTCCACATGTGCAAACAATCGTGTTCTCCACCGCCGCGGGCCCTTTCTTTGGATTCCATCACGACGTATAATGGGATCACACTGGAAAGCACATAAATGCTATCCTTTTCAGTTGCCTAATGCACGAAAGACAGTGAAAGAACTAAAAGCAAAGCAGATTCAACTCCACAACCAACTTCAGCAGAGCACACAACAAGCAGTAAACACAATAATTGCTGCTGAATTTCCTTCTGATTGTAAGGTGTTGGATGGGAAGTACTTTTACTGCATTAATTGTGGACATTTTACCAAGAAGAAGAATAATATGATGAAACACTTTGGGGGGGAAAAGGGGCAGATGAAATGCAATGTATCACAACATCAACGAGAAGGAGGTCTGGTCTTGGAGGGAATTCATGGCATCAAGTGCCCCCGAGCAGTGGTGGAGCTGGTCCGACAGAAACAATTCAAGTTACCATATCCTCATGCTGCTGTTAATCAACCTGCTCCTACTCCTACTAGTACTACTACCGCAAGCACTCCTGCATCACGAAGACACTACAGAAAGTTTGCCCAATTTGACTTCCAAGTTAGGGTTAGGGTTAGGGTTAGGGTTAGGGCAATTGTTCCCGAAATTTTGAAATTTTTGCCGGTGCTTTCAGGAACCCAAAAATTGGGATATAATACAGAATACACAGCTCTTTGATATGGTGGGTCAATTTTCTCATGAGTAACTTCTCGTTTACGAGAAAACGCAAATTTTTCTACCATGCTTAAAATAGTATAATTATTGCAAAACATCAAAAAAATATTTTTCACTACTAATCCCTTGAGGGCACCACATGGGTGGAACATGCGACACAACATTTTTTTGGAAGTGGTTAGATGGTCTAATTATTGCACAACACAAAAAAAATATTTTACAGTGGGGCAATAGTGGTGGCCATAGTGTGACGTCAGAGCGGGACTCATGTTAGTCAGTCGACCGGTAGTATGTAGTCATGGTTCTCATCAAGTTTGGTAGAGTTTATTCATGTGAGAAGGAAGCCCTGGTGGATGTTGAGTGTGGCAAGCTGGAAATAATTAAAGAAGAGGCATTCCAGCGCTGCTCCTCTTTTTTAAGGAGCATCAACCTGCCGTCCGCAAGGATCGTTGAGAGGTTTGCATTCGCTGACGCAGCCCTGACGGACGCAAGATTTGGTAGCAAGCTGGGCAGAATTGAGAATCTAGCATTTGATAACTGCTACTCTATGGAACAAATCACCATTCCGCTGAAAGATGGAATAATTACCCATGATAGTATATTCGCAGGGTGTGCTAATTTGAAGCACGTAGATCTGGTTGAGGGAGAACTACACGAAATTGTCGCCGCTTTACAATTGGAGGAGTGGAGAAACGATATGAATGAAGAAATCAATTCAATCAATTAGATCCTTCCCACAGTAGATGCTGGTGGATTGGATGATGATGCGGGGGAATTCGATGAGGGGGGAAAGGCCCAGGCGATAAGAACGTGGATTAGATCAGTTCTTCGCAAAGTTATTCACTACAAAGTTAGGGTTAGGGCAATTGTTCCCGAAATTTTGAAATTTTTGCCGGTGCTTTCAGGAACCCAAAAATTGGGATATAATACAGAATACACAGCTCTTTGATATGGTGGGTCAATTTTCTCATGAGTAACTTCTCGTTTACGAGAAAACGCAAATTTTTCTACCATGCTTAAAATAGTATAATTATTGCAAAACATCAAAAAAATATTTTTCACTACTAATCCCTTGAGGGCACCACATGGGTGGAACATGCGACACAACATTTTTTTGGAAGTGGTTAGATGGTCTAATTATTGCACAACACAAAAAAAATATTTTACAGTGGGGCAATAGTGGTGGCCATAGTGTGACGTCAGAGCGGGACTCATGTTAGTCAGTCGACCGGTAGTATGTAGTCATGGTTCTCATCAAGTTTGGTAGAGTTTATTCATGTGAGAAGGAAGCCCTGGTGGATGTTGAGTGTGGCAAGCTGGAAATAATTAAAGAAGAGGCATTCCAGCGCTGCTCCTCTTTTTTAAGGAGCATCAACCTGCCGTCCGCAAGGATCGTTGAGAGGTTTGCATTCGCTGACGCAGCCCTGACGGACGCAAGATTTGGTAGCAAGCTGGGCAGAATTGAGAATCTAGCATTTGATAACTGCTACTCTATGGAACAAATCACCATTCCGCTGAAAGATGGAATAATTACCCATGATAGTATATTCGCAGGGTGTGCTAATTTGAAGCACGTAGATCTGGTTGAGGGAGAACTACACGAAATTGTCGCCGCTTTACAATTGGAGGAGTGGAGAAACGATATGAATGAAGAAATCAATTCAATCAATTAGATCCTTCCCACAGTAGATGCTGGTGGATTGGATGATGATGCGGGGGAATTCGATGAGGGGGGAAAGGCCCAGGCGATAAGAACGTGGATTAGATCAGTTCTTCGCAAAGTTATTCACTACAAAGTTAGGGTTAGGGCAATTGTTCCCGAAATTTTGAAATTTTTGCCGGTGCTTTCAGGAACCCAAAAATTGGGATATAATACAGAATACACAGCTCTTTGATATGGTGGGTCAATTTTCTCATGAGTAACTTCTCGTTTACGAGAAAACGCAAATTTTTCTACCATGCTTAAAATAGTATAATTATTGCAAAACATCAAAAAAATATTTTTCACTACTAATCCCTTGAGGGCACCACATGGGTGGAACATGCGACACAACATTTTTTTGGAAGTGGTTAGATGGTCTAATTATTGCACAACACAAAAAAAATATTTTACAGTGGGGCAATAGTGGTGGCCATAGTGTGACGTCAGAGCGGGACTCATGTTAGTCAGTCGACCGGTAGTATGTAGTCATGGTTCTCATCAAGTTTGGTAGAGTTTATTCATGTGAGAAGGAAGCCCTGGTGGATGTTGAGTGTGGCAAGCTGGAAATAATTAAAGAAGAGGCATTCCAGCGCTGCTCCTCTTTTTTAAGGAGCATCAACCTGCCGTCCGCAAGGATCGTTGAGAGGTTTGCATTCGCTGACGCAGCCCTGACGGACGCAAGATTTGGTAGCAAGCTGGGCAGAATTGAGAATCTAGCATTTGATAACTGCTACTCTATGGAACAAATCACCATTCCGCTGAAAGATGGAATAATTACCCATGATAGTATATTCGCAGGGTGTGCTAATTTGAAGCACGTAGATCTGGTTGAGGGAGAACTACACGAAATTGTCGCCGCTTTACAATTGGAGGAGTGGAGAAACGATATGAATGAAGAAATCAATTCAATCAATTAGATCCTTCCCACAGTAGATGCTGGTGGATTGGATGATGATGCGGGGGAATTCGATGAGGGGGGAAAGGCCCAGGCGATAAGAACGTGGATTAGATCAGTTCTTCGCAAAGTTATTCACTACAAAGTTAGGGTTAGGGCAATTGTTCCCGAAATTTTGAAATTTTTGCCGGTGCTTTCAGGAACCCAAAAATTGGGATATAATACAGAATACACAGCTCTTTGATATGGTGGGTCAATTTTCTCATGAGTAACTTCTCGTTTACGAGAAAACGCAAATTTTTCTACCATGCTTAAAATAGTATAATTATTGCAAAACATCAAAAAAATATTTTTCACTACTAATCCCTTGAGGGCACCACATGGGTGGAACATGCGACACAACATTTTTTTGGAAGTGGTTAGATGGTCTAATTATTGCACAACACAAAAAAAATATTTTACAGTGGGGCAATAGTGGTGGCCATAGTGTGACGTCAGAGCGGGACTCATGTTAGTCAGTCGACCGGTAGTATGTAGTCATGGTTCTCATCAAGTTTGGTAGAGTTTATTCATGTGAGAAGGAAGCCCTGGTGGATGTTGAGTGTGGCAAGCTGGAAATAATTAAAGAAGAGGCATTCCAGCGCTGCTCCTCTTTTTTAAGGAGCATCAACCTGCCGTCCGCAAGGATCGTTGAGAGGTTTGCATTCGCTGACGCAGCCCTGACGGACGCAAGATTTGGTAGCAAGCTGGGCAGAATTGAGAATCTAGCATTTGATAACTGCTACTCTATGGAACAAATCACCATTCCGCTGAAAGATGGAATAATTACCCATGATAGTATATTCGCAGGGTGTGCTAATTTGAAGCACGTAGATCTGGTTGAGGGAGAACTACACGAAATTGTCGCCGCTTTACAATTGGAGGAGTGGAGAAACGATATGAATGAAGAAATCAATTCAATCAATTAGATCCTTCCCACAGTAGATGCTGGTGGATTGGATGATGATGCGGGGGAATTCGATGAGGGGGGAAAGGCCCAGGCGATAAGAACGTGGATTAGATCAGTTCTTCGCAAAGTTATTCACTACAAAGTTAGGGTTATTATGCTGGTCTCCCAAATGGTTTCTATTGCACTATGAACAATGAGGAGCTGAAAATTCAGAACATAATAGAGTTCGATATGTAGATTGTAATCCTAGAGTTTCAAGTTAAAAATATTTCTCGTTTTTGAGAAATTCCGCCTATGTAAAGCTCATATTTTTCCTGGTACAGTTTCTACTTACAGCCTTTGTACTAATTCCTATGTAGTAACTAGGGTTAGGGTTAGGAATTCAAACCCTAGACATATCTCAGAGACATGTCTTAATAAATGTACTAATTCCTAAGTGAGCAAATAATTCCTAAGTTAGCTAATTCCCAAGTTATAGTTTTAGGGTATCTCATTTAGGTCTTTGTGACGTGTGGAGAAAATGCTCTCTCTTTTTTGGCAGGAGTCAGAGTTGTTGACTTTTGTTCAAATCTCCAGCTCCCAACAAAATGAGGTGAAGGAGACAGCAGGAGGCCAGAGCAAGGATCCCCTTCTTTTGGTCTTTGTGACGTGTGGAGATAAATGTTCTCTCTTTTTTGGCGGGAGCTGGAGTTGTTGACTTTTGTTCTAATCTCCAACTCCCGCCAAAATGAGGTGAAGAAGAAGGCAGGAGGCCAGAGCCAGGATCACCTTCTTTTGGTCTTTGTGACGTGTGGAGATAAATGCTCTCTCTTTTTTGGCAGGAGTCAGAGTTGTTGACTTTTGTTCCAATCTCCAACTCCCGCCAAAATGAGGTGAAGGAGACAGCAGGAGGCCAGAGCAAGGATCCCCTTCTTTTGGTCTTTGTGACGTGTGGAGATAAATGCTCTCTCTTTTTTGGCGGGAGCTGGAGTTGTTGACTTTTGTTCCAATCTCCAACTCCCGCCAAAATGAGGTGAAGGAGACAGCAGGAGGCCAGAGCAAAGATCCCCTTCTTTTGGTCTTTGTGACGTGTGGAGATAAATGTTCTCTCTTTTTTGGCAGGAGTCAGAGTTGTTGACTTTTGTTCTAATCTCCAACTCCCGCCAAAACAAGGCGAAGCCTCCTGCTTTGTTCCTGCTTCCTCCTTCGCTCAAGATTGACAGCAAAACATCATCCTATCTACTGATAAGCATGGCATGGCATGGCATTGAATATGCATACTTCTCGATATTATCATTGGGGAGGCGAGAGAGCAAGGATCCATTGTTTTGTTCTCAACTCTCTGATCTTTTTTCATCAGCATCAGCCAAGATGTGGTCATAAATTTTCAAAAGAATCAAAATAATGATGGAGGCGCTGTAATCACCATCACCATCACCATCACCATCACCCTTGATCACAACTTCCATGAGTCCGTTCTCTTTATTAATGATGACTAAAAGCTCAGAAGATGGTATCAACTACTGCCACCCGAAAGCACTAGGGTAGAATTAAATGCTCTCTCATTTTGGCAGGAGTCAGAGTTGTTGACTTTTGTTCCAATCTCCAACTCCCGCCAAAATGAGGTGAAGAAGAAGGCAGGAGGCCAGAGCCAGGATCACCTTCTTTTGGTCTTTGTGACGTGTGGAGATAAATGCTCTCTCTTTTTTGGCAGGAGTCAGAGTTGTTGACTTTTGTTCCAATCTCCAGCTCCCGCCAAAACAAGGCGAAGCCTCCTGCTTTGTTCCTGCTTCCTCCTTCGCTCAAGATTGACAGCAACACATCATCCTATCTACTGATAAGCATGGCATGGCATGGCATTGAATATGCATACTTCTTGATATTATCATTGGGGAGGCAAGAGAGCAAGGATCCATTGTTTTGTTCTCAACTCTCTGATCTTTTTTCATCAGCATCAGCCAAGATGTGGTCATGAATTTTCAAAAGAATCAAAATAATGATGGAGGCGCTGTAATCACCATCACCATCACCATCACCCTTGATCACAACTTCCATGAGTCCGTTCTCTTTATTAATGATGACTAAAAGCTCAGAAGATGGTATCAACTACTGCCACCCTAAACAAAAGGGGAATTTTCTTCCTCAAGAGCTAGAAATGGCTCCTAAGGAAACCGCTTTGGCTCTTAAGGAAATGTCTTGGCTCCTAAAGGAAAAGGTTTTTTTTGCCCCATACTCCCTAGAAATGGGGAGTATGGGGTACCCCATACTCCCAACCTGGCCCCATACTCCCTGTCAGCTACTGCTAACTGTTTTGCACAGTCTTAGCTCTTCAAGCAAATATCATGTCTGATCCGGTCAAATCTCCAATCTCGCTCACAGCACAAAGCTCACAAGATGGGGAGCCCATTCTCACTAGCTACAGCAAGTCACAATACCGGAGCAATTAATTATATACATAGATATACTTTGACGGATGTCTTCACTATAATCGTGCGCAGCTGTCCGCCGAATATCATTCCCGAGTTGCCGAGCGTAGCGAAGGCTACCTAGGTTGTGTTTAGCTGGATATAAACTTTCCCAAAAAGGTTTGATTACTATTTACCAAATCATCTAGACGACAGATGATTTCGAATTAACTTCATCAGTGATAAAAGCAATAATAATGAGAGGCCATGGTGGCAGGCTTTTCTTTCCTGAATTGATGGTTCGTCTGTGTTCGTTCTAGACGGCAGCAATTCCTCATTCTCTAAAATAGGAATTTCTAAAAGAACTTCTTTTTTCTCACTGCGACGTGAGCAGCTGGTTTACCAGCGTGCGAGCAAGCAGTGAGAAAAAAAGGGGGAGCAGCTTGTTATGTTACTCCCCCTAGAAAAGTACTTACTGTCTCGCCTTCAGCTTGGTGAAGACGGGATCTAACGACACAGTCACTGATACTTTGTGCCCGAGAATAGCAGATTGTGAACTGATTGACTCCGAGTTGGTCTCTCAGCACATCTTCTAGCTCTTCTTCGTACAGCTCTCGAATTTTCTTCCGAGGGATGTAATTGGGGTGGAATTTGAGTTTCAGGAATACACGATCACGTTTTGTGTTACCTTCATTGTCGTGTTGTTCTTGGCTCATGGTAGCATTTTGAGTTGCTTGTGAAGACTTGGAGTCGACCAACTTACGGTTTGCATCTATAAAGATGCGGTACAGTCTTTTGTAGGGCCAGTTTCTCTTGAGGCAGCGTTGGAAGAATTTGCTTACCATTTTAATGTAGTCTTCACGTTTGGTGTTTTGCCATAAGTATCTCTTCAATTCGCCGTATACTATGCCTTTCATCAGTCCATCTTGATGGGCCGACTGTGGCGGTATGTAGAGATATAGATTCATGGGCTTTTGGAAGGTTCTGGTGCTGATGACGCCTTCTTCCGAGATCGTCATATCAAGATCTAGGAAGATTGCTTTGTTGGACGGGTCCTCCATCGTCCATTTCAGGATGCCGTAGTTATTGACGTCCCGCTTGAAGTTGAGATAATCATTGTGACTGCCGAGCCACAAGACTGTCATATCATCAACGAACCGTGACATATCCAAGATGAATTGGTTGTATGTCGGTAGGAGCTTTGCCTTTTCGTGCCAGCCGTAGTATAGGCCAGCATAAATTACTGCGACAGATGTACCCATCGCAGTACCACGTATTTGCTTGAAGTGGCAGTCTCCGAATTCTGCTAAGTTGTTTCTCATTACAACGTTAAGAGCATCGAGAATGGCGTCATGAGGATAGTCTCCAGGAAGTTCGTCCTTGAGTGAGTCGAGCCATAACTTGATTGCTTCTATGCCATGATCTATTTCGATGTTATCGTACATGGCTGTAGCATCTGCCGCAATGATTCTTGTACCTAAAGCAAAAGGTTTTTTTTGCCCCATACTCCCCAGAAATGGGGAGTATGGGGTACCCCATACTCCCAACCTGGCCCCATACTCCCTGTCAGCTACTGCTAACTGTTTTGCGCAGTCTTAGCTCTTCAAGCAAATATCATGTCTGATCCGGTCAAATCTCCAATCTCGCTCACAGCACAAAGCACACAAGATGGGAGCCCATTCTCACTAGCTACAGCAAGTCACAATACCGGAGCAATTAATTATATACACAGATATACTTTGACGGCTGTCTTCAATATATTCGTGCGCAGCTGTCAGCCGAATATTTTTCCCACCACTGATGTATTCGCTGCCGTATTACAGCACATCGGCAGCGGCGAGCACGAGATCGTCGCTCAACACGATCCCCCCAAAGACAGCGCCTCTCTGAACTCCCCAATCAATTATCCCCGTAGTAGCACCGCCCGCCCCTTCTCAACATCAATGCGGTCCCCCCCATTCAATAATACTTTCACAACTATTATTTTTACATTGTTATCTACTGCTTCACATCTGGAGTTTAATTACTATTGACTATTTATTATTTTTTTAAATATTGTAGTTAATGCATCCAGTCAATATTATTAGTAGTTTGGTTGGCGTTTCGGTCAGTTAATGTTATCGCTGATATGTTGTTGCTGTTTTCATCTCTGTATATTTATGTGGAGCGTCATGTAAGCTATGTGGACATGACGTCTCCGGGCGGATTGGATATCCTCATCCACGGATATTTGATGCACCGCTACTCATTAAACGCCGCTGAAAAGACGGCGATTGATTGCCGAATGGATCGCACTATCAACGAGCTTCAAATAGAGGCGCTAACCGTCGAATAACTCCACCGAAACGCTGATTACGATCACACAGCCGCAGCAGCTTTCTACTGTCATTCAATTAATTTTGGGAGTTTGCCGCGTAGTTGGTGCATAATTAACTCTGCCAATCAATTCCTTTGCATCTCATGTCGGCATTATCCATGCGGTCACGTTAATGCTATTTTTATATGTGATGTATTTGTGACCAGTGTCTGTGGCTAGGGAGTGTAGGCTTCGGCTTGTCGACATTGTGACGTGGGTTTGGAGGATTTTGTCTTGTCGGATTTTTCCCCCAAAAAAATCTGGGAAAAAAAGAGAGCAGAGAAGATGAAGAGATCAAAGGACAGACCACCATATTTTTGGTAATCTTTGCTCTCGCACTCATCCCTCTTCCACTCATCACACCTCAAAAAGCAAAAGACAATGATGTCATCAGCCACCTCTGCGTAGTAAATCAATTAATTCCATCCAACCCATTCAGCCCCAGCCCTCCCCAACCCTCCCCAACCCGCCCCAATACATATTCAACAAATCCTCGGTCCAACTAGCCCCCCCCCAACATCCTCCCCCCAATTAATGAGACCGCCCTCCCCCCACAACAATAAAAAAAATAATAGCCAATCCGTGTCGAAGATACAATAATCATGGAAATGGACACCGCCCCTTCCGACTCCTCCACTCACCATGTAGTCGCTGGAATATTCGGTGTTTACTGCTCCAAGTGCAACAAGAAAGTGAAGTTGAACGGCAACTCCCTTGTTATTCCTGACGAGCAAACTCTCCGCCGGCACTTCAAAAAAAATAAATGCTACACCGGCCCCACCCCTCCGAATTGTTATGAAGTGGAGAGGGAATTAATTAGAAGTCAGAAAGCCGTCAGGGCGGCAGCGGTAGCTGATAATGAATTGGGGAAGCGTAAAATTAACGTCGTCTTTCCAAGTGGCCAAACAACAACACACCGAGCGCATGCCTGCCTGAAGTGCGGATACTCGACAAAAAATAAGAGGGATTTCAATTATCACTTTGGAAACAAAAATCAATTTGGTTGCTCACAGATATTTGATGCATCTCTGGAGAAGATTCTTGTATGTGTCGGACGATATGATATCACATGCCCCCAACAGATGTTGGATGATGCTGCACGTGGAATCTTTCGCACCCCCAACAGCACGCCGAACAAGCGGATGAAAACAACAACCAACTTTGCAATTACCCCTTCGGACTCAAGCGCCATCAACACCACTGCCGTTGCCGCAGCTCCAACCAATCTTATGTCGACCCCCCCAACTGAACGTGAGTGATCCAAACACATGATCCCCTACTCTTTACTTCATATTTAATATTTTATATTCTTCTCACAACATTTTTATTCTCTTCACATTTAATATTCAACCATGTTCACAGGAGAAAATAATATTGCATCTACACCGCCGCAGCCGCAGCATTGCTCACAGACACTGACCGCTGCAGCAACATCGAATTTCCAGCCAACTCTCACAACACCAACTGCATTCATGCAGCGTGCCAAAGCTTCGTCGGATACTTCCCCCCACAATGGAATTAACGATAAAGCTCGCATCGACCAGAAGCTCTTATGCTTTGTGGACCCATCTTCAACCAATCAAACTGGTGCCATGCAGCCTGGCCGTGTAGCCTGTTCTGGAGCTGACAGGACAGAGAGAGAGCTGCAATGCGGGCCCTCGGGGCCTTATTTGGTATATCTGCTGCTTTTACTTTGTTAGGTTTTTTTTTCAGGTTACCCTACTATAAAGTTGCTCTGCAATGCTTTGTGTGTTGTTTCTTGCTCTTCTGTCACTTGTCTCTTTTCTCTTGTGTGCGCGCCCACCCATTCTATTTTGCAAAAAGACAGCCATCTTCAAAACTCTGCTTTGAAAATAAGACAGCCATCTTCAAAAATCTGCTTTGAAAATAAGACAGCCATCTTCAAAAATCTATTTTGCAAATAAGACAGCCATCTTCAATCAAATTGAACATTTTTTCATCAAATTGAACAAATGACCGATCCGGTCATTTGTCCGGTCATTTGTCCGGTCATTTGTTTTTTGCTTCTCTTTTCGCTTTTACCAGCTTCTCTGCAGGATGAACGCGCACACAGCACTGTGAGAACCATATGAATTAGTTTTGCACTTTCTTGCAATGACAATTTAGCCAAATAAAAAGGGAGAATAGACCAGGCGCTTCTTGCTGTCTACATAGGAAACCCATACAAAATCAATTCCTACTGTGTAGCCGGTATGTTCCACAGAGCCTCTACATGTTACACAGTAAATGTTTCTTCCTAAATCCTTCGTATACTATTCCTGCGTAGGCTCCTGTAGAAATATCTGGTCACAACTAGTCACTATTGCTCAACATAGAATTGAGGGCACCTCTGGCACCCCGGAATTACGCTTCACGCAATCTATCCGGGGCCCCGAGGGCCGATAAGAAGGATTCTTGCAACAAGGATTTAGGGTTAGGGTTAGGGTTAGGGTTAGGGTTAGGGTTAGGGTTAGGGTTAGGGTTAGGGTTAGGGTTAGGGTTAGGGTTAGGGTTAGGGTTAGGGTTAGGGTTAGGGTTAGGGTTAGGGTTAGGGTTAGGGTTAGGGTTAGGGTTAGGGTTAGGGTTAGGGTTAGGGTTAGGGTTAGGGTTAGGGTTAGGGTTAGGGTTAGGGTTAGGGTTAGGTTAGGGTTAGGGTTAGGGTTAGGGTTAGGGTTAGGGTTAGGGTTAGGGTTAGGGTTAGGGTTAGGGT